>VZRQ01001306.1:178615-228530 GCA_013397975.1 Machaerirhynchus nigripectus
CAGGCAGATGCCGCAAGCAGCCAGGAGATGCTCCCTCTGGGAAGGGATCGAGGGTCAGGTCCCCTTCCCAGTGAGGTTGAGTGTTGGAAGGGTCCCAGTTCAACAGCTGCTCTTGTGAGCAAACGCTCATCCACGATAAAGGGATGCAGTGAAGGACAAAAACTCTGCAGTGGCAGTGAATCCTCTGGGCAGCAACAGTCCAGCACCACAACCACACCTGTCCCACTCTGATCCCGGGAGACAGAGAGAGCGAGGAATAAGACCAGCTCCTCACCCCCCCTCCAGAATCTCATGATTTCTCTGCACTTCCCAAGGGAAAGCCCCTCAGCCAAGATACAGCAGCAAACTGCACCCTTCCCCCTCCTTCCAGACACATCCTTTGTCTTTGTCTTCCAAGTATCAGTACCATCTCTTAGGCAACAAATGGGAAAAAATTCCCTGAGAGAAAGGGAAAAAAAAGAAAAATCCTAACCTCCAAGAGCATCTCATTGCTCTCTACAGTTACCTGAAAGGAGGTTGTAGTCAGGTTGTAGTCAGTCTCTTCTCCCAGGCAACTAGCAACAGGACAAGAGGACATAAGCTCAAACTGTGTCAGGGCAGTTTCATGCTGGACATCAGAAGAATGGTAAGGCATTGGAATGGACTTACCAGGAAGATGGTAGAGTCACCATCCCTGGAAGTGTTCAAGGAACAACTGGATGTGGCACTTAGTGCTATGGTTTGTTGGTGTCATGGTGTTCGGTCAAGGGTTGATGATCTTGGAGGTCTTTTCTAACAGTAATGATTCTGTGGTTCTCTCCTCCAGGTGGGTTTGAGATGGTTTGCAGTTTGTCTTGCCTGTGTCTACCTCCCTCTGTTTCTGTCCCTCTCTGCCACACGCTCTCGTGCTTTGCTGCCTGTGTGTGCTCTCTGCACACTCTCCACTGCACACGTGCCCTCGTGGCCGTGCACTTGCTGCTGTGTGCACACTGGCCATGCACACCCGCTCTCTGGTGCTCTTGCTTTCCCTGTTGCTGTGTGCCTGCTCTCTCTGCTCTACACACTCTTTGAGCTTTCTTTCAGTCTCTGCCTGGTACTCTGCATGGATCTCACTCTCTCCTCTCTGCTTCCTGTGCCTCTTTCCCGCTCTGTCTTGCTTGCTCTGAATCAGTCTTTCTGTCCCCGCTGTCCCTCTTTGTCTCCCTCCCACCTGCCGCATCTTGCTCCCTGTGTCTTCAGCATGTATCTGTCTGTTCATGCAGGTTTCAGAAGTCCACATGGGATTTATATGTACTTCTTTTCCATTCTTAGGTGTTTGAAGATAATTTAAAATGAAAAGTGCAGTAATAAAATGAAGACTTATCGTGTTAGGAGTAATATAGTCAAGTACTGATGTATCTTCAGTGTTAGCATATAATCATTATAAATTTACGAAGAAGTAGGTTCTTACCATTTATGCATTCATGCATTATTTAGTCATGCATTATGTAATTGTGCTGTAGGTCCACTTTTTCTAATTAATTGGACAAACATAAATGTAGTTTTAGGAGCGTCCTAATTTGTATTTATTTTCACTTGTTTGTTAATTTTAGATTTATGCTTGATAGATTAGAAGGTGAAAGATATGCATAATTCTGCTGATAATTTTCCTCAAAATAATAAACACTTTCTCATTTCTGTGTTTGCTTGTCAATAAAAAAGTTCTTACCAAATTGAGGAAGCAAGTGATTTCAAAGGTAATATTGTAATTGTCATCAGATTTTATCCTCTGCATAGGGCTTGTCTTTCAAACATAAATCAGTTCTCGTATGAGAACTTAATGAGATGAACTAATCATGGAGCAGCTGCTTAAAAACTGTATTATTAGTATTTTAAATCTTGTACTTCTGTTTTAAAGCTTTTTTCTGTCATTAAAATGGCTGTTAAAGTAAAAAAAAAAATTAATACTTCAGAAAGAAGAAATGGTTTTTAGAGAGTCTTAAAGGTGCAACATGCACACTCTTGTAGTGTTTAATTTTACTTATGCTGTTTCACCACAGAAGGAGCTATCAGTTGTATTATAGAGGCCAGAATGCTGCCTCCTCTGGAATCAGATTGCTGTTTCTTGTTAGGTGAAACTGGATTTTCACTGTCTGGGCGTTCAGCAGCTGCTATCAACAGCAGCTGGGCTGCCCTCCCACCTCCAAAAGGACTGATTTCTTCTTTTCCTCTCCAAAAGGACTAATTTCTTACCTAGTGTCAAAATGTGGTTCTTCTGGACTGACCACAGCCTGTCTAAAATATACTGTTTAAAGAGAAGAGTGATTCTTTATTACTCCGCTGCTACTTTATGCTTTTACTTTGGGTTGAAATACTCATAAATAAGTAAATGTTTCAAAAGCACTGGCGTGGGGCAACACCTCTTCCAACCCTGACCCTAAACTTTTAATTTTTCTAATATACGGTAGGTATAGGACTTAAGCAATAATTGACAACTAAGTAAAGTCTAAATAACCAGATGGAGTAGTTGTAAAATTGAGAACTCTGATTTAATCTTCTTGAAAGTGTTCAGCTGGTACCTGGAGTCATGTCTCCAGATAATGTTGTATCATGCTGCTAAATATTTAGAAGCCATTTTAGCATAATTCGATTATAATTACTTTAAAACATTAAAATAATGTATATTAGGAAAATATTGTTTAAAACTTTAATAAACGAGACATCTTGTAAGTGCCAATGCTGTTGGAAATTTGCCTTCTATAATTTGAATTTCACACTGCTCCTTTCTGCCACTTAACTGCTCAACTTCCTTTCCTCTTCACAGCATTTCTGTTAGCAGTCTTTTCCTCCCTCTCCTCTATGGGCTTTCTCTCCTTTCCTCATTTCCCTGCTCCTTACCCTTAGCCTCTTTCCCTCACTTTCTCAACCACTCTTGCACTTTTTAATTTCTTCACTTGCCTTTCTTCATGCTACTAAATTAGGACTGATTATGTGAAGAACCTTTTCAGAGGGCATTGTAGTTAACTCGGACACTCTTGCACTCCAGCCACACTAAGTCTTGGCCTTATGGACCATAAATATCAAAGTCAGTGTCTGTAATCACCAATTAATCGATTACTGAAAGCTTTCATTGTGCCTGTGACACTACTAACTCTTGTCTAGCCCCTTTCATAAGCACTACTAGTTTTGCAAAAACTTTTCATCAAAGAGGATGATTGTCTTGATTATCTTGAATGCCAAACTTAGTGTATAATCATTTAACCTTTCAGTAACCTTTCTCAATGGAAAGTTTTCTTTTTTGGCCCTATCAAGCAATCATGTAACTATCCACCTTTGTCCACTTAGACTTTTTCATACATTTACATCTGTTGCATGTGGGCAAACTCTTAGGAATTATCTGTGCTAATATGAAGGAAGCTTTTTAAGAACTGTGTAAAATATGATCTTAATTCACTAAGATTATTTAATTAGTTTTGCTTCTGCTTGTAATCCTGGGATTTTTTTTTCACCTGTTTACCAGGTTGCTGTATCTTATTTTTCACCTGTTTACCAGGAAGCGTCCTTCTTGTTTGCTACTCCGTATTCTTTCATGAGAAAAATTACTCTAGAGTCATGGTGATCTCAATATGTATCCAAAGCTGCCTCAATGAATAAGGGCAGACTCCTAATAGCTTTAATTGGAAAAATAAAGCATCATTTAATCATAGAAGATATCAAATATAGTTTTCCCAGCACCTTGTTTGGCAGACTTTTTTTACTTCAGAAATTCTGTCTTTCAGAACTGCATGGGTTTATCTGTACACTGTATCTTCAGAAAAGGGGTAGTTTTAACAAATAAGAACTGTAAATTTTTGACTGTATTTTTTTAGAGAGTGTGCAGTGTGTACCATTGTAACACAGACAAGTCCATTAAGAAGCATAGATGTGTAATTGTTGATAATCATGTGGGTTACAAAATAAATTCGTGAAATGAATAGCATAAAAGATAAGGAATTGTCTGGAGTCTTACATTTTTTGTACTGGTTCTTTGAATTTCAAAACCTAAGAAAAAATGCTGAGCAAGTGAGTCTTAGCAATAGAAGTTAATAAGGAAGTAGACTTTATTACACAAATGTTTAAGTAGCAGAAACAGACTAGTTTCTATTCTTAATTATATTTTGAAAAAAACGTTCTTCAAATGCTGAAACTTTTGTTTAGTCTTTTTTTTGCTTAACTGCTTAGTAGTCCATTATTATAAAATGTCTCCTTGTTATTCTTATCAATTGCTTACAGAGTAAGAAAAAATTATTAAATATTGCACTATATTAGTGCAAGAATTTTTTAATGGATTCAAGGGAGACATTTCTGCCCAGATACTGCATTTTGGTGGGCCTTGTAGTTAAAGACCTGGAAGAGGAAGGGTTATCTACAACTTGAGCGAGTTTATTATGGCTTAGTGATCTGCTGATTGATTTCATTTGCTGTCAGTTAAGGCTCTCTTAATGTCAAACTTTCTTTGCATAATGCCTTGAAATAAAGACTGATGAAGATTTTTCAGATTGATGCCACTTACATAAACTGACCCTGATTTGCCCTTCTGCATGAAAATATAAGTGACAGCAGTTAGACAAAAATATAGCAATGAATATGCAACTTAAGGATTAAGAAAAATACGGTAAACCTTTCAGAATATAAAGCTAGGCATAAAAAACAGGCTGTTCTCTTGTTTCCACACTTACCGTGTATTGAAGAAATAGACTGGGATAGCATCCCAAATGCTATGGAAATTCGAAGAGGATAAGTTTTGAAAGGATTAAAAGTTAAATTGTTTTGTTTTACCAGATTCTAACAATTTGTCACTAGTTATTTTGGTGGGGAGTTTTGTTGGGGTTTTTTTTGGTGGTGTTTTGTTGTTAGTGGGTTTTTTGGATTTTTTTTGGTGGAAAGGGTTATATAAATTTTGGCTCATAAATCCACATGTTATTACCTGCAAATTTTATTTTTTATCTTGTTACTTGGCATGAATCGTAGCAAGATATTTTGAAGCTGTTGTCTTGATTTTTCATTTACTGAATTGATTGCTTGTCTAGTGACATGTGTTGCTAGTATCCTAGGATCACAAATTCCAACATTATATTGGACTGTGAAAAGGACAAATTCTTGGGATTCATAAAATCTTTGCTATAGGGGTTCCAGGACTAATATGCTTCAAGTAGGGCACTCAGTATTTGTTCTCTGCAGTACCCAATTTCATTATAGTATTTTAGACCTCTCCCTTCATTATGGTCTCTTCTCTCATTTTTGATCTCTCCCTGTTAGATGCAAAAAGGTGGTAAGAAATTAGGGGGTGAGGAGAGAATGGAGATAGCTAGAGGGTGCTCTAATCAATGGAAATAGGATGAATGGGGAACTGTTGTGTATACCTGAATAATAAGGATACACAGCCTGCATGTTGGCAAGTTTACCTGCAAAGGATTGGATTTGTTATGGCTTTTAAGAAGATAATATCCATGGACTAACAAAAATTTGTTTACCCTCTTGGATAGACTTTGATAGAACTTGAGGTTCCTCTGGATTGCTTCAACATCATGATCTTTTTTGATAAAAAAGCAGTTCTAAACTGAAAATCAGAAGAGAATAGTAATCCCTTCCACCTATGTGGGCAGACTTATGATGTACATTTAATGCCTGAAGACTGTATTTTAGTTCTGATTTCTCTCTGTTAAGAGGCAGATTGTGTGTTCTTTAGTACCAGCACCCTTTGGTGGATCCCCCTCTTCCTGATTCATCTTAATTGACAAATACTAAAGGGAGAGATCAGAGAGCAAAGTGTCTTGCCATTGCCACAGTGTATAGTGCCAGACTTCCCCTCCGTCCAGTTTTCCAATCTCGAATATTTTTGGCTTTGGATTAATATTGTGCAAGCAAAAGATTACAAGTTGAGGTTTAAATTCTCAAGTTTTTACACATGCTTGCAAAGACCACAGGACTGGGTTTTGAACAGATTCCCCTACGTGTCAAAATGTGATGTTTGCCTGTACCTTGGCAAAGGTCACTATCCTAGATGCCTGATTTTTTCTGCCTTTGTTCCACATGAGACTTGTTACAAATTTTACTCCTTTGTGAAATAGACTGTGGGACTGAATAAACATTTAATGCCTAGAGAGCACATAGAATAGCAGTAAACTGGTTGTCCCTGCTTATAAACAGATTGGGCAGGGAAAATGACAAAAAAACCCCCAGAGTAAAAGAAACAGTAATAAAATGTCTCCAGAATTTTTCCCAGCCTTCACCATTTTTTAACAGATTAACAGATAGATTTTAACAAATTAACAGATCTTCTGAAAAAAATTAATGTTTGTGTTCAGCACCCATTTATTGTCCCATTGCTCTTTGAGCCCACATAAATGGAAGCATTTTCACGTGAAAGGACTTTCATGTGGAAAGGACTTCTGCAGCTTAACTACACACTTTCTGAAAAACTCATCTCACCAGTGCCTATCCTCCTTGGTTTTCTCTTTTCCAGTTGCTATAAGCATTCAGTTTTATAAACAGAATTCAGAAAGTCACTTTGTCTCTTGTGCTTCTAAGGAATTGGATCTGGTTGTTGACTGTTGGCCAGACCAGGGAAAGGACCTTACTTGCCAGGCTACCAACCTAATAATCCGAATCACATTCTGCAATCTTATTGTAAGTTCCCATTTACTGGAAATGCACTTAGTGCATTTGCTGCTTAAAAACAGATTGGGCAGGGAAAATGACAAAAAAAACCCCAGAGTATAAGAAACAGTACTAAAATGTCTCCAGAATTTTTCCAAAGCAGAAAGTAGTGTCCTCCAAAGTATTATCTAAAAGGCTCATCTAGTAGCAACACATCTTTGAATTGTTGGTCTGAATGAGGACAACCAGAGCTCTGCCATCGGAAGAGAAACTTCCCAGTCTGGCAATTCCTGAGACTCTCTGTCAGTGACATTCCCAACATCAGAGACTTTCACTGTTGGCAGTGAAGCCCCTTCACAGTGGGTGGCTCCAGTGAGCTGACGGGTGCCCTGCTTGACCCCTTACACAGCCCACACTCACATGCAGTCAGACCAGGTTTCCTTACAGGTTCGACCCCAGCTTTCCCATAGCAGTGTCTCAGGTGTCTCAGTCCATAAAGCCATTTATTCATGGCGCAGTAACACAGAAACAGCTTGAGCTGCTGCCTCTGAGCAGGACCCCCAGCAAAGGAACCCGGGATCTTTTACACCCTCAGTCTCCCCACATGCAAGTCCTGCCCTTTGTCCTGAGTTTTCAGTTTCTGTCCCCACTCTCTGTGTCCATCCACCCAGCTAGTGTCACCAGTCTTCATCTCCTTTGTTATGCAAAAGGTTGGCAATTCCCAGCTCCTGATGTGTCTGTTAGTGTCCATTCACCTGGCTGCTGTCACCCATCTTCATGCCCCTTGTTATCATAAACTTTGGCAGTTCACAACCTCTTGTCCCAGGCTCCCACCCAGAGNCATGGCGCAGTAACACAGAAACAGCTTGAGCTGCTGCCTCTGAGCAGGACCCCCAGCAAAGGAACCCGGGATCTTTTACACCCTCAGTCTCCCCACATGCAAGTCCTGCCCTTTGTCCTGAGTTTTCAGTTTCTGTCCCCACTCTCTGTGTCCATCCACCCAGCTAGTGTCACCAGTCTTCATCTCCTTTGTTATGCAAAAGGTTGGCAATTCCCAGCTCCTGATGTGTCTGTTAGTGTCCATTCACCTGGCTGCTGTCACCCATCTTCATGCCCCTTGTTATCATAAACTTTGGCAGTTCACAACCTCTTGTCCCAGGCTCCCACCCAGAGCTCAGTTTACATCTCAGTCTTGCCTGCCCAGCTACCTGGACCAGATGTATTACTCAACACTTTCAACCTGTTGTTCCAAGTGAACAGCATTCTCACTTGTTGACCTCTTGCACAGAAGAGGCTAGACTTCAGTACAGTGGGAGTCTCACTCATCCACCAATTTTTAGCTTGTGTTGGTTGGGATTTATACCTTTCTGAGCTGAGCTAATCTCTCATATGACAAATGCCAAAAGGGCAGACAAACACAATCACTTTTTCCCAACAAGAGTTTCCTTCAGCTGTAAATCCATTGTTATAGAACTAAATATTCAGAGATGATAGGGATCATCTTATTTGATCTTCCTCTGATTATGGTGGTTAAAAGCAAACTTTGTGAAAAAAGAAATTATTTATATAATACTAGCCTTTAAGGATAGTGAATTGTCAAGCTCAGTGATGATGCCACCTCTGTCAGACATTTGCTTTGGAAAGAGGGGTGCTAATGTGTGTGCTCATTGTGAGGGTCGGTATTAGGGGTACTGTGTTCTTTAAATTTCCTCCTCATATTTTGGAACAAAAGATACTGTCACTGAAATTACTAATAAAACATTTTCATAGCATAAATTAAATCTTGAAAGTAAATCTTACTGAAAATCTAGCTATTTGCATATTGTTGTTTTTGGTTTTTGGTTTTTTTTTTTTTTTTTTTTTTTTTTTATGTTGTTAAAGTTTAAGAATGTATGAAGCAAATTAGTTATCTCATTAACATCTGAGTTTAGGCAGAATGAAGGGATGACACCTGTCCAGCCTATATGTGGCAGTTAACATTAGATTAAGGCTGTGTCCATGAATTTGAGGAATGCAGTTTAACTTTCCTTGGTAATTATGTTCTCTAGAGAAATTGACTGGTGCTTTTTCCTGTGGTGGCATCATGAATCTGTGTATTTAACTGGAATTTTGGTAAGAAGCCAAAGTGAAAAAATTAATTTATTATCTGACCTAACAGGTATACTTTAGAATTTCCTGCAAAACAACAAAACATTGCTTTATGTAGGATGAAATACATATGTTGAATTAAAATGCAGTGCTACCATGAGCATTCTTAAGAAAAGCAGAAGAAATGAGGCAGGTGTTTCACAAAACTTTGCACAGGTTTCTAGCCCCTAGGCTCTTTAGACTTGAGCGTTCACCTAAAATCTGATACAAGGATTAGGACTCAGTAGTGAGTATTTATGTGTGAGCTGCATAATCGCAGTTGTCATCTTGATGAAATCTGCCAGAAGAGACCTTTGTCTCTCCTAGTAAATGGCAGCTAGAGCATAGACTGTGCTCAGCTTTTTGCGTGGAAAATAAAAAGTGGATATATTATCCCCTTCTATCCATATGCAAAATATTTAATTCAACTTGAAAATGTTTTCATATACAATTAAGAAGCTGCTTCTTGTGGCCAGAAGGGAATAATCTATACCCCTTCATAGCTCTAGTCAAAATATTTAAGGAAATGTCTGTACTGAGCCCAGATTTTGTGGGGTTGTTGTTTTTTTCTCTTGGAGTCAGCGACAGACTTTTCTACAGTGGTTAAAACTAAGTTAGTATTTTTTTCACAAGTAAAGCATATTTCTTTTCTAAAAGTAATTGAAATTGGTCTTAGTTAAGAGAGCGCTATTTAAAACCAATGAAAAAACAATAGTTTAATTTTCAGTGAACTACTGTGTTGGCAAATAGTTAAATTGGTTACTTATTTTGGACAGTTTGTGGACAGCATTTCAAAGAGCAGAAGAGTTTGTCATATCACACATTTACATTCCATGTGAAGTTGCTTTAGATTTTTTTACTTAGTAATCTGATAGATTAATGTCTGCTTCTCTCCCCTCCTTAAATTTTTCTCCTACACTTTCACCTATAGTTAATCAATAGATTTAGACAATTAAGACTTAGTGTTTAGGTAACATTTATTTATAAAAATTGTTTTGTTGATATAAGATATCTTACCCATATGGAGGAGTTCCTTAAAGTGAGAAAGACGGTGCTTTTAAAAATTTATTTTACTAACATATATTAGGTTGTAGAAAACAGAAGTCTATACTTCAGCTTTTGTATGTTTTTTCTGGTTCTAAGATGTCACTTCAATAGGCCAAAAGCAGTATCATCAAGATTCAGACAACTTGTACTTCCACTTGACATTTCACCTGAATTTTGATGAGAAGTTTTACTCTCTTCTTTCTCCTCAAGACTGAATGTGTGATGGGATGCTACCATGTTTTATAATAAAACTGCATCCTGATTTTTCTGTAGTGTCTGCTGTTGTTTGGTTCTTCTCATCAGTGGTAATGCAGTATGCTTGCATTAGGTAGGCTTTCATGCTCACTTTAATGTGAACTTTTTAGTAGAGTCAGTGACTACCCTTCTCTCTTTCTTTCATCCCTGTCTAGAATGTACACTGGAAAACAAGCTGTAGACAGGATACCAGTCTGAAACTTCTGTCAGTTTCCATTTCTTTCTTACTAAAACCACTTATCTGGAAAATTCTAACCCTTCCTCACAAACTTAAATATTCATTTTGAATCAAGACTGTGTAAGAAGATGGGAGGAATACAATGCAGTGGTAACATTTTCCCCATTGCTGTAGCTTAAATTACAAAGTTTTCGGAGCAGGAATTGTTTCTCCTTTATGTTTTGCATGTAACTGTGCTTGACTTTGGGCAATAGACAGTGAGAATGGTCTTTGCATGTAAAAATTACTGGCCTATAAAAACCTGTGTTTCCTTAATTTTGTTAAGTGACAATTTTCTTCATGGTCTAGAGCTATTTTTAAGTAGTCAAGGCTACAGGTAGCTCCTTTGCTATAAAATTCTCAGGATATTTTCTACCTGATCCAAGTAAACACATTTGTCTTAATTTATCAGTTTTTAAAAGATTGAGGTAATTTCTGGAAGTCTTACAGTTTTTAATAATTTTTGTGGCAATTATTGTTATGCCCATCCACTGTGGTTTCCAGTAGAAGCACTTTCCCTTCCGTCGCTGTCAATTTCAATGCTCCCTTTTCAATTTACTTGTAGGAAGTCATGTCATTACCTCTTGCAGAGAATCTAGCCTTTTATTTAGAGCTTCATTCCCTTGGGCTATCCTCTGAGACCTACAGGGTAAAGTAATTGTTATTGAAGCGAAGGGGATAGAGTTAGGCCCCGTGTGTGGCACTGAGTCAGCTTTCGTTGGGGGAAAAAAAAGTTGTAACGAAACTGACCTGCTTTTTGGCACATTTAAATTGTGCATGCCACGCTTGAATGGAACTGAACAAAAAGTTTAGTGTTGAAATGAGATACAAGGAGAATAGATCATTAAAGAAGTGCCAAACAGCTGCAAAAGTGCAATTTTGCTGAATGCGGTTTCCCTTGAGGTTTTTTCCCCCATGCCAGAGAAGCTGCTGTATTTATATCCTTCACTGATGCCACTAGACATTTCGGACTATGGGTCAAGGCAGCCAGGATGGGTTTTCAAATGCTAAGATGTATGGGGGAAATTCATTGTAATAATTTCTTCTCCAAATATAGCTCTTCTAAATATATAATAATTATCCTGAAATCTTGTTTCTGAAAACAAAAAGTAATTGATGTATGTTTTGTTTTCTGGGCTCATTTTAATGAATCCTATTTATGTCAGTTCAAAGCAAGGCAGTAATGACAGGCATGTAGAACTCCACTCCATGGAGTTTTGCTTTCATACCAATTGTTTCTGCCTGAATTCCACTTCAGCCAAACTCTGTACCATAAATGAAATTCTTGGTCTTTTCAGATTCTCATGTGAGCAGTTTGTTAATTTAGTTAACCAGCATTAATCTTTCATTCTTCTGAAGTTCATTCATTATTCCTTCTCTTGTTCTTTTTTATCTGTTTGTATATGCAGTTCTGGGGTACCTTGCTACCTGCTAACACTGTGTTTAGTTGAAGAATTCCTGAAGGAAGAACCAAGCAGTCAAACATGAATTTCAGCTTTTCTGTACATTTTTGGTTTCTAAAGTATGTTGTGTAAAGTAGATGGTCTTGTTATTCTGACTGCTCCATCTGATGTTACAATGTTAATGCTTATATTGTCAGGCTGTTAGTCTGACACCTTTTAATTAGCATCGTTTCAGCATAAGGTCTCCTTCCTTTAGGTGTATTCCTTCCAAACATGAGATGCAGTTCTATGATAACAGTAGGCGAAATAAGTCCTGTGTTAATGTTATAACATGGATCTAAAAATAAAGAAACTGATTTTTAATAATTTGGTATTTTATTTGTAATTTCAGAATAGTGTAAAACTTAAGATGGAAATTTTCATATGCTACAACTTATAACTCTTAATCCAAATGATTTTTTAAAAACTGTTCTCAATGGCCAGACACTAAGGACAGGGGAGACAACATGGACAGTGTTTTAACTGGGAATTTAAAAGGCCTTTTTTATAATGTATGATAAATACATTAACACTTTGATGAGAGGTCTTCTGCTAATTGGCGTATGCTGATCTGTGTATTTCTTGTTGTGTTTCTACTATAACTTCAATGAGAACAGCTGAAGTGTGAATAACCTTTGAATTTCATGAATTATTTTTTTTTAAAGATTGGTTTTCTTTATGTGTTTCCAGTTTCTTGAAGATTGTTTTGTAATTTATTGGTATTAGCCATTTTTCCCTTTAAATAAAGTACTCCTGCAGATTGAAGTCTTTCAGTCTTGTAGATTTACAGGCAGCAATACATGCAAATGCAGTTTTATGGCATCTATAACACTACCCACCTGAAAATTACTGGTTCTAGAAATGGTGTACAGAACTAGACAATGATTGGTTATTCAAAAGTATGCAGCATGTTAGAAAAAAATGGGTTTACATGTCCTCTGGAGAACTGTCCTAAGCTTAAGTGTTCTCAGTCCTTTTAAAGATTAATATGGGGAAAGAAAGCATGGCTTAAATGTTGCCCTTTTGCTGTGAGCTCTTTTTGTGTTCACTGGTTTGTAGTTTATAAACAGCATTAACGTAGTTCGTTTAATTTTTCCTCTCAACTTTGGTTTCTCATCTTCACCGACCTGTAGCCAAAGCCAAAACTTTCTATGCATACACTCAAATTACAGATGACACATCTCTGAACAGGTTATAAAGGCCTTCTTCCACTCAAAATGTTCAGAGGCCCTTTTTCTAATTGAATAGAAATCTAAAATTTAAAATACGTAGTTCCTTTATGATATGACTAACACCTGATTTTTTAAAAAAAATTCTGATTTTGTACTGTGATATGGTTAAAGTGCTCTTAGGGATTTTCTAGTTAGGGATACTGTTTTAAATGTTCAGTAGCTATAAAAAAAAGATATTGTTAGAAGTACTTTGGCTTAAAATAATCTATCCATTGAAAGTTATATTTGAAAATGGAATTTTGGGCACTCTTGCACATTTTCTTCCTAGTCCAACGACTTCAGCCTAAAAGCATCCTTTTTCCATGGCAACCATAGGAATACATTTTTATCTTATGAGTTGTAGGCAGTTATCTGGGAAGTCATGCATCTGTTTTCATGAAGCTACCTGTGTCTCATTTTAGTGCTGGAGCAGGGGTCTCCTCTCACATTGAAGACACTTCTGTATTAAAAGCACTCCTACCATTTGCTTCTGCCATACCAGTAGTACGTGATGGAGGATGTTGATGTTATAAATAATAGTGACATGCTCTATACATCAAAGCGTTGTGTGGAGTGAAAAGAAAGGAAAGGAATCACTGTAAAAAAAATCGTTCAGCTGATTGTTTCTTCTTTTTTTTTATTAATGTGGAGAAATTACTTACAATTTGTGCTCTTAAAATTGACAGTCCTAGGTAAATTTTAACCATTAATTGTATTTGTGTTCCATCCCTAGGATGACTTCGTAATCACTGAATTAGGTTGATGTTGGAAGGG
Source organism: Machaerirhynchus nigripectus (assembly GCA_013397975.1). NCBI lineage: Eukaryota > Metazoa > Chordata > Aves > Passeriformes > Dicruridae > Machaerirhynchus > Machaerirhynchus nigripectus. The sequence goes on from VZRQ01001306.1 coordinate 192,286, forward strand.
ACCTCTGATGGTCCTTTGGTCCAAGCCCCTTGCACAAGGAGGGAGGAACACCTAGTTCCTCCAGTAATGGCCAGTAATGTTTAAAATCAATATTCTTCAACTCCACTGCTTCTGTGGCCTCCTTGGTTAAGTCTTCTCCCCACTAACTTGCCCTCAATACTCATCTGTCTGAAAATGTTTTGGATTTTTGAAATGAGTTGCAATAATATTCGTTCCTATAAGGTGTGGGGATCACTACATCTTGTATTTCTGAACTGAAGTAATTTTCTGGTGTGTACTCGTGAAATATTTTGTCTGTAACTGAAGAAAAATTTTTATTGCTTTATGATCTATTCCCAGTTTTAATGCCATACTGTTACCAGCACATTCAAAACCAGAAGTGCTCGCTTAAATGCAGACAGTGCGAGTGTATATAATTGCCAAATTTTGTGTTAGAAAAATTAATCAAGAGTGTTGCTGAAACATCTTATTGTTATGTATACTTAAAAACTGTATATACATCTTACTGCTATGTGTACTTAAAAACAAAAGAAGACACTTGTTAGCAGGAGAGGAAGAAATTCCTGCAGAGTTAGATTTGCATTCTGGGAAATTTTGTCAACTGACTTTCTTGATCACAGAACAGTTTCCAGAGCTGCAGATATATTTGTATCTGTAAGGTTCAAATAGGGATCTAAATTGAAGTTCTGAACTCCTTTACAGACGCATTTAACCATTAGACGACAGATATAACTTGGAAGTGGCCAGGTTCTATGCCCATTCCCTGTGTATCAGGCTTTCCAGTAAGTGGAACTTTTGTATTATTAAAGACAGATCCATCACTCAGTCTGTGACTGACATAAGTTACTTAATTTGTGCCTTCCAATGGCACATCTAAAAATCGAATGTATTTGCCTTTCCCCAGATGTCATTTATAATAAGTGTTCTTGAGCAAGAGACTCCTAAACTGACCCTGACTCTTTGCTAGGGAGTTGGGATATACTGGAAGGAATGTGTACATATGGGTGTATAAATGCCACCTTACACATCAGTAAGGAATCATTAGTAACTACTTTCTTCTGGACTAAAAAGAAATCTAAATAATTCAAAACAACAATTGCCATGTCTGAAAATAAAAGCTCATGAATACATTTTTCCTAGATTTAAAGTTTTCAAATTCATTAAATGAGAGAACAAATTAAATATCTGAGTAGGTCAGCAAGGAATTAGAAACTGCTGTATCAGAAAACTGCATGGTTTGAGTGCCTGCAGAGATGTCGGATGAAGCTATATAGGTTAGTAGCTACTACTAGCTTTGTAGTAGTAGAGGTAAAAGGAAGAAGTTAAGGAAATGTCTCTCTACATTCTAGTTCAGTGAAAGCTTTAAAAATCATGTGCAAAGTAATTAAAGGAACACATGAGATTTTTTTCCTGTGAGTTTTGAGACACAGCTTATTATGCAATGGTATAATCCTTGTTTATGGGTCACGGGCCCAGGTCATAGTCCTATTTCAATATGTGTCTCATTTTTAACATGCGGGCAGTTGCCATTTGAAGACTCTCAGGCAGTATTATGTAGAGCATGAGACATATCCCCATTCCTGCTTGGTATTGTTTCTGAATAGATGCAGCATTTTAGTCATGTTGAATGTGAAATAAAAAAATTTAAAAGCAGCATTAGAGCTGAGAGTGACAGACTTACAGAGCTATGTGAATACACTTTTACGGTTAGCACCCTAGTATTTAAAACGTTTTGGATATTCTTTCTGATAAGAAAATATATGAATGATGGTGTTGACTTGCCACGGCAGTTTTCTACACTTCACAGTGAAATAACCTGATTGATTTCAGCAATGTTAACTTTTATTCTGAAAAGCAGTAGTCTGTTTGAAAGCAAAGAAAGGAAAATAGTAAAAAGCTTTGTGAATGCCTGTTTGTGGTACTAAGTTTTTAAGTCTGTACTACAGACATATTCAGAAGGCCAATTTCATATTATCTGTAATATGTTCTTACAGTTGCAACTTGCTAGAGCTCATTTCAAAGGGGAAAACTGTAACTTATAAAATGTGATTAACAAGTTGTAAAGAAGACCAATAATCTTGAAAGTGTTAGACTATTTAGGATAAATTTACCAGTAATGTCAAATCATTGTGCTGCTAACTTTATTATCACTCTGATCAATATTACATGACTGGGACATTCTTACACTATATACATGAAAACAATTATATTTTCCCAGCTATACTGTAATCAGATTATTTACTTCCAGAGATGTGTAGGTTTACTGTATTTCTTTTGTTTCTGACAAATTAATTTTCTTAACATGAAGTGGGAGGATGCATTTTGAAATTATCAAAATTTACCTGAAATTGAGTAGTGATTCTTTCTAAACATAAATTGAATGTGCACTAAGTATTGTAGTTAAATGAAATAAAAAATAGTATCAACTGTTCAGTGCAGTGCTATGTGTTTGAAAACAGCTCACTTTGTAATTGGGGTGCACAGTCATCTGCTTTTCCTCGATGTTGTTAATATTACAGATTTTTGAAGAAGTACAAAATCCTATGTTAGACCTTTGTTTAAGTCCTGACTTACAAGCAAAGTGCCTGGCTTACAATTTTGTTTGATTTTTCCAATTAATAAAAATCAGGTCTTCTGTAATGATTTTGGATGTATGCTGCTTGGCATTTAAGTATAGCTTGTCTGGCACTGATGATTTACTTTACTTTTTAAAGGCTGTGATTCAAAGTTTCATGGAAGTCTACCAACTTGCCGTTTCCAGAGTTGAAATATTAGTGAGAGAAACAGAATCTCTTCAGCTTCACATTGCAGCCCTAAAGTCCAGGCTCCAAAAAGGTAGTCTTCATGAAAGTGATCTTACAAATGGTAAGTCTGCTTTTCAAGTAATTTTTGTCATTTGAATGTGGTTTCTTATCCAGCATCTCCCTTTGGTAAAAATTAACACAGGGTTTAATTTTTACTACTGTATCTTCTACAAGGACCTGTTCATTGCTGCTGAAAAAATTAATTGCTGGAAAAGTATACGTTGTGAATTTTTAGTTTTACCAGTACAGTAAATAGTTGAACTTTGGACCTGAAGAATTTAACATCTAGAGATGTAGTATGTTAAAACAGAATGTTATTAGCTTCATGTAAACAAAGTGTTTATTAGGAGACCTGAATTATTTTTATAATTGTGGTTATGAATAATACTTCTCACTGAAGTTACAAGGTTAAAATCCAATTTCAGTAATAATTTCTGGTCTAAAAATATTGCCCACAAAGGTACTTGGATTTGCTTAAGACTAATAAGGTGAGTCTTCAGATTTGAGGTCTCTCTCTAGGGGAATTATTAAATGCAGATTTATTTGTGTCACACAGGCAGGACGCCAGACACATAAACTGTCATAAATATGTAGCCAAGTATCTCTAGCATGAGACTGTGTAGGATGTGCAACTTGCATACACTCAGTGTATTTCTCCTCCATCTCCTTACTTTTTCACAAAGGATAAAGGAGAAAGATTTGGAGTTCATTTTATTGGTTGTTTTTGTTGTTGTCCTTTCCTTCCTCCTTTTTATTCCTTTTACTCTTGTGTAGTAAATGACCATAAAGAAAATTAGTATTGTTTGTCTTTCTTTTTGAAACAGAAGATTTGTAAGAAGAGAGCTGTCACAATGCAAATAACATAAACACACTATTAAAAGTATATTCAAAGGCTGTGACTATGGCTTTGGCTTTGGTTGTTTCCAACAGAATTAAATTAATTTCTTATCCTGCTTCTAACAGCACAATGGGAAACTAGTGCAAATTGAAACTATATTAATCAGTGCTGAATTTCTTTTAACATCTTGAGGTAACAGTTGTTGAATGTAAACCTTATTTTTGACTACAGAATCTTTCTAAGAAATGAAATTGCTTCACTGACATTTTTGCCTCCTCCCACCAGACTCTTCTGATGTTTTCTGCTAGGTTTATACCTTTTTATATTTTGTGTCCCACTGAGCCTGTGCCCAATGTAATTGGACTGCTCCTTTCCTTGTTATAGTTGTTTTTGTTGTTTAAATTGAGATGACCGCTTGTGTACTAAAGATTGGGAAACTTGCCAAACTTGCAGCAAGGTTTGCTTTCATTTGGATTGAGAGATCTTTTAACAAAGATGATGCTAGTCCTGTCTGTGAAGGGCTATGCAGCAGCGTGATATATTACAATGAAAACAAGCTCTCCAATGTTTGTGATTAATTGCTGTGTTTTAAAGTAATTTGTATCTGCATGCAGTGTCAATGTAAAGATGATACTGTTTGCATTGTGGAGAGATCTAGTAGCCCTCTGGGGAGAGCAGTAGTTCTTCCTTTAGATGCAGTTTAATTTGAATTTAGGCCTAAGCATTAATAGGAAGTGTTTTAAAATTTTAATGTAAAAGTGAAAAAATTTAGAATGAGAATCTCAAGTTGCCATGAAAAAAGTGTAAGTGATTGTGGTATATTTTGTAGTATTTGGGTTTTCTGTAAATTTGTCCCTAACATTTGTAAAAGTTGTATTAAGCATAAATTTTAATAACTTCAAGCATCACAGCTTTGCAGTGTGACTTAGATTTTACAGTTCCAGTTGATACTGTTGTGTTCTGATTTTGAGGAAGTTCTGCACTAAATTGCTTTCTCTAGTAAGAATGGTAGAACAGATTTTTTTTTGTTTATTTTAAATGAAAGGGAGCAATGACTTCTTGAGCACGTATTTGATTTCAAAATCAGACAAGCTTTGTTAGTTTTAATTCACCATATTTAATCATATATCCACTGCAGGCAAAATTTTACATGGAGGAGACAAACACAGCACTTGGACTGTATCAGTTGCAGGCCTTCATATGGCATATGTTTGCACTCCCTGAACAGTAACTGTTGCTCAGTGCTGAAATATATTTTTGAAGTCTTCTGGTTGTGTATTGTGTGGACTCTTACGTTATAAAATTGGGTTTTATCTCACAGTGTTGTGGCTGTCTCTTGAAGTCTTTTATGCTATTGCTTAAGGATCTTTCCCTGCCAACTATCCATTGCATGCAAGTTTGGGCCATTCATGAGTATTGATACCGTGTTTAGATGGTGTTGCTTTCCTAATTGACCTGTTTGTACTGAAATTTCATAACTATGTCACCTTTCTTTCTATTCACACCACTTCTCTCTTCTGCTGGTTTGGGTTTCGCTGATAATTGTAAAAACAAAATTGATGCCACAAGGCAAAATTGGTGATTCTAACTCCTCGTCTTTTATCTCAGGCTCTGAATTGACATCTCCATCCTCCAGTCTATTTCTAGTCCAAGCACTTTCCTTCTAGTCAATAGAGTTTAGAGTCTGAGATTGCTATATGTGGTCATGCTAATGCCAACGCAGAGGAACAGGAAGGGATATGATTATGATGGACAGAGGTGAGATGAACACTGGAAACACAGCTTACAGAGAAGAGAATTATGTGGCAAGAAGTGAAGTCAGTGGCAGAATGTCTCTGTACTCTTCATTAGTGCCCAGGTATCTGCTTGTCATACTTGTCTCTGATGATTCTTACTCTGTGGAGAGAAAAGCCCTGTGCATTTTTAAGTCTTGCAACTCTTTAAAATTCAGTATGGCTGAAAACCAGGTTAGGTTTTCTACCTGTCTTCTTTTCTTCTTCTTTCTGCACCTGCCCCAGTCCCTGCCCTTTTCTATTGTTCTCTATTCCTATTCCTGTATCTCTTTTCTGTTGTTTGGGAGTGTTCCTAGTTGTCTGGTTTGGTTTTTTTAGCTTCTTCTGGTTTTTTGTTCTTTACCAACTGGTTCTGAAATTTCCCTTACATTTCTAAATTGTCCTTTTCTTTTTTTTCTTCTATTAGGAAACTATTGACATTTTGTAATAGTCCTTCCTGCCTATTTCTTGTTCAGCAACATCCAGTAATATAAACATCATGAACTGTGCTGAATTCTGCTGCTTTTATTAATTTTAATTCTTCTTCAGATACATTAGTTTATTATTATACTTGCACATTCATTCAGAGTTGCAGTAATAAGTAGACCTTGAACTGAGAGCTTAGAAGTGCTGTACTGTGGAGTAGAACAGTCATAAGCAGTTACTTTGTTGGTGCTGCAGGGCAATGTGTCATCATATTTAGTCACATGGCAAGTAAGTGAATCCATGGTGTCCAAGGGGTTTTTGCTGAAAGTGCAGTGTTGCAGGGTGTGGATGCAGTGACGCTGTGTTTTCCAGTGTGCCTGGACACATAGGAGGAATAGTGAACAGAATTCAGTTCATTACAGAATTTTTTCAGGAAGTGTTCTTGTAGCTTCCAGCCCTACGATTTTATGTCTGATCTCAGTAATGCTGTCAGAAGTTTAAGAATGTAAAATAATCTGGTATCAGTTCTGGCAAAAAAAAGAAGCCACTTTTGTTTATTATGACAAATGGTCAGGTGCTTCTCTGAACCTGAATATGTGCTGATGTGGTGATGCTCCTTCCTTTTTCTGTTTTCACCTCAGAATCAATTGAGAATAGAAAATGAAAAGGAAAAAACAGTAATTTCTAAAGATGATGAAGAGAGAAAAGCTTTGTGTGTACTGGAGAAATGAAAATTGGGGGACCCAAAAGGATAACTTTATCTGAAAGGGGGAGAAAATTAGTTTCAGATGAATGAGAGGGATGAAGCAAAGAGGTCTGTAAATGCAGCAGAGTTCTCTAACTAACTGTGAAAACAACTGTTGTCTTTTGATGCTTCTCCTAGCCAAGGTGAAAGCGAAATCACTCATTCGTTTATGTGGCTTTGTGTCATATCTTTTTCACCATAGTTGTGTCTGTGTCTGTCCTTTGTCTGAAAGTGTCTAGTGATATCACTTTAAAGTATCGAAAATACAGAAATGGTGGGTTTTGTTGAGATAAGGGAAGCAAGTAGAATGATCTTTTGCATGAAAATTATGTATTTGTTCTTGAGATCCTAGTAACAAACATATGGTCGCATACTTGTGTGTTGAAAAACTGCATTAAGGAAGATGTACACTTTTCTCCCTACTCAAAGCAGTTAGCTCTCAGTTCTCATGATCTGCTTGAACCCCATTCATGGCAGGTAGAGAGAAAAGAAATATTTAAAAATCAAACTTACCAGGTAACTATTCCACTAACAGCTTCTTCCTACTTAACCAGGCTGGTCATGGCAGTGGTTGTACATGTCTTTCCCCTATACATTTTGTTTCCTTGTTTGTTGTCACAAGTTCAATCTGTGTTTTGTGGTTATGACCTGCATCTAACAGGGATGCATTGTCAGGGATGCATAAAGTTAAAATTATGAGGATGGAAAGATAATTATGAGGAGAAAGAAAGAAAAAATCCCAACTATTTGTCTTTTCTCTTTCTGCATAAGGGAAAGGTGTTCATCGGTGTCATGTTAAATGTAAGAGAGTGTCTTTCATGGGCCAGAGCCATATCTCTAATGTAGCTGGACGAATTTTTCCCAGATGTTGCAAGAAGCAGATATGTCCTGAATGAAAACTCTGCTTGGCTTTTTCACTACCTTGTGTAGCCTTATGCACAGCTGAATTTGTTTTGTGAAAGCTTTGGAGATACTGGTTCTTAAATTGCCTTGCAAAAAGTAGTTAGACTTGCTATTTTTATTGTTACTGTCTGTCTTGATGTGTTTTCCTGGAAATAGTCTTGGACAGAATTCAGTAAATATGGACCTCAATAATCATAAGTTTGCTCAGTATTGTTACTTACAAGTGCTTAGTTGCTGTAAAACGTAAATATTCCTGAAGTGATAGTAAGTAGAGAAAAATCTGAGAGGTCCACAAGGAAAATTTCCCAACTACTGAGATGGTCATAGACATGAAAGTGTGGAGATATCAAACAAGTGAAAATAGAAAATTCTGTTCATAATATTTACTAAGTTTAACATCTCTGTAAAACTGAATCCACCAAGCAGTAATATCTCCCTAAAATTATGTCTTTATTGAAATATTTGCATTTCTCACCTGATTTTAAGTAACTGGGTATCGTTTGCCAGCCTTACTGGGTAGCCAAGGAATGCAGATAACCTAATGCAAATGATCACCTCGTCACATGGTATTGCTTATACAAGTAATACTTGTAACCAAGCGGTATAAATCATGTAGTTTAGAATACTAATACTACTACTAATAACAATAAAAACAACAACAACAACAAAAACAACTTATATTATAAATCACAATCTGTAACCTAGGGTAATGTACTAAAAAGCAGTTACAGTAATACAACACATTTGCTATTTTGTAAAGAATACTTCCTTTTCTATGCAAAAATTTTTTGGACACTCAATATTCTAGGTATGTGAACTTTAAACTTGTCAGGCTGTTGTAACATATTTGAAAATTATAGTAATTTGATTAAAATGTTGCCTATAAGGCAAGAGGTTCAGTTAATAGAATCCATATGTAATTAAAGTGCAGAACCAAATGTAATCAGACCCCAGTGACTGTTGCCTTCATATTGATAGTTTTACAGTGGCCTCTGGGTTTGAAAGTTTATGTTAAAGTTACCAATGTAGCTGTGCTCCAGAAAAAAAGCAAGACAGTGTAGCTGTTGAAGCAAATATGACAATGTCCCAAACTGATAATCACACAACAAAAGTAGTTGATAGCCTGAATTTTAGGGCTGTCTTCCACTTGGCAGGTGGAAGAAGCACAAGACGGCTGTAGTGTGCTAGTCAGAGTTGCATTCTGCAGCAGCACTGCTATGTAAACATTCCCAAATGAGAGAAGTACGCCCAATGAGAGCAAGTAATGGTGTATTTTTTTAATAATATAGTTGCTTGATTTGTGTGAATTCATGTTTGAATCATCTGAAAGTTATAGACATAACACTATGTACCAAGCCACAAAAGAAGTTTAAAAAAATTTCCTGAACTTAAAAAAAAAAAATAAAATATTTTCTCTGGACAGTTTTAAGAGTTGACATCCTGTGTTAGAGTTCTCTAATCATCACCAGCACAATTTACAATCAGAACACACAGAGAGCCAGTTCAGACCAGCTCATCTGTTGACTTTGGCAGAAGCCCTTAATCTCACTGTGTGCAGCTGCCACTTGAGAGCTGGGGACTCAGCAGAGAGCCGAAGGAGGGTGGGATGCAGGATTGGTCAAGGCATGAACACATAGGCCTGCTTCATTTCAACAGCCGTACACTGCTTTTTTAAATACTCTTTTCATTTTACAGCCTTTTTTTTAAAAAAACCCCTGAAATTAAATGAGGACCTCTCATGAGCCACTGCGCTCCAGGCATAAGAAATTGTAATGTCTGGCTTCCAGAAACTGTCCCGTCAAAATGTGCTTCTGATTAGGTGGCTTAATTACAGCTGTGAAAACAATGTTGATTTAGGCCTCAAGATTCCAGTGCATGTCAGCCGTTATTAGCTAGCCTTGGACTGAAGCCACCATTTTAAAACTCTGTAACACTAAAGTCACACACTGCCTGACAACTTTTTATTTAGGCAGAAATGTTGCCAGAAGCAACACATTTTATGCAAAATATTTTTCGTTGCGCAAATTTCAAATGTGACACAGTTGATGGACATAAAATGGGTAGTTAAGGGTGGACCTCACCAAGTCCAAAACCTAACTTTTACAAAAAAACCCCTACCCTAACACATCCCCCTCCCCCATTTCAAATAGTTTTTCTAAAGTTTGACTGACATAATGCTTAATTTTAATTCCTTTAATTCAGTTTTATTCCAAATCCAGCATGTTGGTTTAACCACCCAATTTTATTGCATCTAAATTTTCCTGACAGTTTCATTTGCTGTTGGGAAATAAAATTGCCATTTTTGCAACACGGGAAATAATGGCTAGTTTCAAAACCAATATGTTTGAAACTTCCTTTGCCTGAAGCAGGTTAAGGCACACACTCAATTTACTTTAGGGGAAAAAAGCTCATTAAATAGTTTTTAATATTTTAATATAATTTAAGTAAATGCTTTCACAGTGGGAAGGCTTATTAGGCCCATGTATTTACACCTGCAGAGAGGTAAATGTTTGGGTAATTAGGTGGTTTCCAATAATTCAGTTTTTCAGTTGCAGGGTTAATGCTGTAAACACTGTAGGTGAACAGAATGAGTTCGCTGCAGTTAAACATTACATTTCCACTTGTAGCATTTTACTTTCAAGTGCTTAAGAAAGAACTTAAGTGGGGTTGGTTTGGGTTTTGTGGCATTTTTTTTTGTTGTGTGGTTTGGTATTTTTTCTTTGTTTGGACTGTTCTTCAACTCTCCTTAATGACTTGAATTGGCTAAGGGATGTGCGAGAATGTGTGTGGGTGTTAACTCTCAGCAGAGGTCGGTACGTTGGAAAAGTAAGATCTACATTCTCACTTCACCGTTGCCATGAAATTCCAAATGTCCATGCTGTGTGGTTTAATGGAAACCATGAAGTTCCTAAATGACCGCAGGTTTGTTCCGCTGTTAAGCACAAAACAACAAACAAATCTTTCAAGTCATTGGCTAAGTCGCAAAAAAAGGAGGGTCATGTTTTCAGGAAGGTAATCTCCTTTCCTTTTTTTTCCTTCATGGTTTGCATTTCTATGGCATTAGAAATGTGTTTCTAGTGAGGTACTGGAACTACGAGCTCACAAACAAGGGTCCTCAGTTCCCAGGACTGAAAACAAGACACTTGGAAGCTAAAGCTATATTCATCTCTTACCCTAAATGCAGGCCAGTGCAACAATTGTACCTTCAGGAGCAACTAATTGGAAATGGATTTAGAGAAACTAATGATTTGGATAAGGAAGCAAGTCTGAAGTATAGGTTCAAGTTTGCCCTGTAAAAAATCATCATGCATTCATTCTCTGCCTGCAACAGATTAGTGGAGAGCAAGGCAGTGAATGCCTACACTTTATTTTGTTCAGTTTTCAAAGGAGAAATACTGGAATGAGCTAGTCTTCTATTTTCTTTGCAAATACTAGGTGGGGTTTCCTGAAAAAGAATGTTTCAAAAATGCCCCAGTTGCTGTGGAGGGCAGCTGTAAGTCAAGAGACTTTTACAGCTAAAAGCCATGTGATGGCTTTTTCCTTATTAGACACCTTTGGACTAGTCTTTTGAAATGTGCTTCATTGGTAATATGCAATGAGTTTTATTCATCAACCACATATGTTTGCTTCCTGTTTGCTACACACTGCTGTTTCTTTTGCCTTCTTCCCACACCTGTCAAAGGAGCATTTCCAGGACATCAAATTAAAAGAAGCATTTGTATATTATTACATATATTGTTATTGCTGCAGTAGAAATGAAAGTATTGGGAGCGCTGGACAGGCTGTTATTGTGAGAACTGGATATTACAGACCAGGACATTTAACCCTGGGAAAAAGTTTTTACAAAAGAACAGAGCCAAGGACACAGTTTTATTGGCTTTATAGAAGAAAAGGAATATTCTCTACAAAGGCAGACAAATTCACTTCTTTCCAGACTCAAGGACTTTTACTCAGGCCAGAAGGTGCTTCCTCCTCCCTTTTGAAGAAGTTATTTCAAGAAAGAGAGCTGGGAAGCTTCTATTATTCCCTGCTAAACTGTGGGTTAAACATAAAGGGAATGTCTGTTTGTTCTGAGACTCTGAATTTGCTGAGAAATTTTTGGAGGGGATTAAAGCATAGCTGTGCCTGAATGAGTCTAGTGTAGATGCTTAAATGGTGAGTGAATCTATGCAATCCAGTCTGTCATCTTCCTGGTATTTTCTTGACATTTTATATTTAGATCCTACAAGGTATACTGTTGTGAATAATTATTTTCTTGTTTTGACACCTGTTTGGTTTTGTGTTTCAAGCTAAGTAGGCAAAGCACTGTTTATAAGGAGAAAATTCAGTTCTGATCTTCAGATATTAACTTTGATAAAGATTGCAATATGTGTAGATGCAACCTGTGGATTGCAGTTCACTTGATCAGGAGGATAGGTAATAGAAAGAATTTTTGTAGTCTTTTTGCTGTTCTTGTTTTCTTTATACTACTAGCTCACTGCTTAGATCACATGGGAAAAAGAAGATTAGAGTATGACCTAGGGCAGTGTTGCTGGGAGCCTGCCTCTTTCTCAGCTAGCCTCAGAAATGCGTGTATGTGCAGCATGCACTTAAAATTTAGCATGGCTAATGTTACATGCACCCATTAAGAAAAATAATAATTTTTAAAAATATACATATATATGTGTACACACACACACACTTTAAGTTCTGTAAAGCAAAATCTTGTGTTAAGAGGTTTGTGTTTCCTTCTGGATGGCTGAGAGGCAGTCATAGCCCCTCCACCAGATCATACGGTGCCAGCTAGCAGTCAGACGTCCCTCCACAGGAGACAGCTGTCTCTGATGCTGTGTCTTCTCTTTGTTTCTGCTTCTGGTGCATAGACTGGGGGGAAGGTCAAGGGAGCACGAGGCTGGGTATTTTCTCTATCCTAGGTCCCCCAGCAGATTTTACTGTCAGAACTAACCTCACTAGTTCATGCAGGGAAGGGTGGATCCTCTTCAGGCCAAAGGGAGATAGTGAGCATGGTAAAGAAGGGTAGCTGCAAACCATAGCAGTCTACTTTATTTTGTGCCTTTCTGGAATTTATGAAATCAGGTTGTTTTCCTGTTGTCTTGTTAATGCTCTTTTCTCCTGTCTTCTCCTATAATTGTGCACGTTTCCATCCTTTTCAACTGTGAAAAAACCTTTGCTTTATTTTGTGACATGTTTGCAGTAGAACAACGTATTTCTTGTAAAAATACATGTATTTACCCACTTCCATTTGCTTGCATTTTGTACTTTAAGCATAAAAGTTAATGTGAGAAATTTAGAAAAGTCAAACCTTTGAAATATGTTAGAGAGTATGACTTGCAGAGATAGAAAGAGGAAATTCGATTAGTGCACAAAGCATAATACTGTTCTTAACTCATAATTTTATTCCTGTAATGTTGGCATGATTTAAGGGAATACAGACAGCAAGTTACATCTTCGTATTTCTTTTTGTTAGGTCTTATGTATTTAAGACCCACTGTTTAATATTTACCCAACAGGGATTTATATGTTTATTTGTTTATTTATTCTTGTTGTTTCTAAGTTACATATAAAAACTTCTAATTGAATTCTGTGAAACCCACATTATGCAGAGAAGGCATGGTTTTTCTAGTTGATCATAGCGAGGACCTATTTTCTCCAGAGACTGAACTCTGTGAAGCAGTTTGACCTGTTGAATAAACTAATCATTGAACAAATTTTTAAAATGGGAAATGAGCACTCCGTAGGGTAAAGAGCTTTGCTGTCAGCTAAAAGGATGTTATTATGATAATAATCTTGATTATTCAAATAACATTCATTTTCTTCAGTTTATTTAACAGTTCAGTTAAAGAAAGGGATTTAGAAAGAAATGTGCTTCTTAAACTGTAATTTCACTTCCCTATTTCACAAGAATTTGGGGGTTCTGTTGACTTGTTTTAGAAATGCCACCTTTTGGAAAGATAGGAGCTTCTTTGTGTCAAGCAATCAATTCACCCTTTTTTTTCCCCTTCTTTGGTGGAAGGAAGGGTACCTTTAAAATGAACAGCGAGCAATAAAATTTACTAAAAATATGGTTACGAATAGTGTGGTTAATCACCAGCAGAGTTTCCCTGATACATCTGATAATATTAGGCAAGCAGTGACATTATGAAGATGCAATGATTCCATTTCGTCCTTTTCAGATGGTGTAACTTCTTCAGTTCCTAAAGGAATTCCTATTTTCAGAGAGGCACCTACATAACTCTTAAAGCCACCCTGATTTAAGACACCACACCTTTGGGTCTGGGTCTCAACTGAAATTGGCCCATAAACTCATAGTTCACTCAGTAAATGTTGCCATGAAGCTGACATTGCAATACTTGCCTCTCTTAAATTTGTAAGTTCACCAATACTTAGAAAAACTTTTATCCTGTCTAGGTGTTGCAGGTGATTTGACACATACAGTTTCTGAAGGCCAGAACCACAATAATGAAATAATTCACCAATTTTTCAGCTTTTGTTGAGTACTGAGGGCCTCCTTTGATCACAGAAGGATCAACTTGTATGGTGGTTATATGCTTATGGTCAGGGGCCCGTTAGTCTTCCAAAGCCTGTGTGACATCAGGTTTCCTTTCACAGGGTCTATTAATTCCATTGCATTCTTTTGGGAGTCTGAGCACTAAACATTGTAACTTAACCAGCGCTTTGCAAAGCTTCCTGACACATCAAGCCATACAGTTTAATTTTAATTTGTGTATGTCAAAACATCCTATCGCTTTACGTATTATGAGTTTAATTTAATAACTTACTGAAGTTTACTGTGCTTTAAATACAAGATTTTTTAGAAGACTGTAATCTAAATGGGAGCTCTGAGTAAAGGAATTTAAGGTAGAATTCTGGAATGTACAAGGCACACCAAATTACTCAAACATCCCTGGTTTGGGTTTTTGGTTGGGTTTTTTTAGAAAACCTAATTTTTAAAAATTGTATTACACCTTCCTTGTTTTACAAACTAAAAAACTGAAAAAAACTTTCCCAAATCTTCCTCTACGTTCTTCATGACTCTTCTGATATAAGTTCTGCGTACTTGATGAAAGTTTGGAATGTTTTATGTGTTGGTGGTTTCTGGATTTTGGGCTGCTTTTTTATTTGTTTGTAGTGTTGTGTGTGGTGGCAGTGGTGTCTGGTTTTGTTTGTTTGGGGTTTTTCTGTTGTTTTTAACTTTGTGCTTTCAGAGCACACATTTGGCTTAAATATATATGAAAGAATGAAATTCCATTACCATTTTTTAAATGTTTATTCATCTAAAATATGATTGGTATGCAGGAAATAGTTCCGTTTGCCTAGTGGACTCACTTGAACTGCATATTCAACCTCACAGAAAGAGATGATCTATTACCTGAGCTAAACCAATTTTTGGAGGCTGTGCTCAGGAATCTACTAAGTATAAAAAGTTCTGTAGAAGTAATTATTAGATTTTTAAATTTAATTTCAGTCTGAAATATAATTGTATATTTAGATTTGGCCAAAACCAGTAGAGACAGTAAACCTAGCTCACCCACACTCAAGTTGTTTATAACTGATAAGCTTGATTCCTTGCCCAGTTATTGTAATTTCGATCTTGGATTTACACAAGACCTATGTATTAGTCATCAACTGAAACTGAGCCTTAAATATTTTTTTCTAGGCTATTCAGATATCAACTGATACTTTATAAGCAGTACTGCAGGAAAGCCAACTGTTTTCCCTGACCGTTACTGTTAAAAAATTACCCGTTAGAACTCTTGAAGATACACTGTTTCCGATGTTGCATGTAATATGTGGGAGAAGGATAGAAGTTACTTCAGCTAAGTTTTACTGGGGATCACCGAACATCTTGAATGCCTTGAATAAGCAAGCAAAACTTAGAAAACGGTACTAAACCTACAGGGAGCCAAATGTACCTCTTACGGTGAATCTTACTGTAATCTAATTTATGGGGGAGTGGGATGGAGCCCTTATCAGGATTTTGGCTAGGAGGTAGAAGCCTACACATCTGCAGTGGGCTATCCAGAAAATGCATTGGCCAGTGCTAAAAGGATGGAACCCTTTGTTCTCCTAGTACCTTGATGATTTTAATAATAAACCTTGATTTTGAGAAAATTAAATCGGCAGTAACTTTAGTTCACTTCTAAACATGTGATATAAGTCAGTCATTCTTTGCGCCATCACTAGAGGATCTCTTAAAAGAGACTTCTCAGTTTAATACAGTTATTTAGATTAACTGAGATTCAGATTAGCCTGTAGGCTAATGCAACTGTGCAGATGTTCTGACTCAAAATGCAAGTGTCTGTATTTTGGATATCAGATTCCGATCAGTCAGTTTTTCAAATAGGTGCAGATAGGTTGCATAAACCATGTCTGTATTCGATATATGCTCCTAGTTCCATTGTCTCTGAAGAGTGAACTTTAATCTACTCTTAGGTAGCAGATAGTAAAGGCTGTCAAATCTTGACATCAGCATTTGCCTTGTCACTTCAGGGTTACGAACAACACCAGATTATAATCTCAATACCCAGTGAACCAAAATAATATTTGTTCATTTACAAGATCTACAGTAATATTATTCACTATGAGGCCATGCATGTCCCTGACACTTAATTTTAATCCTGAGTAATGCCATTTTCCTACATGGAATCTGAGTGAGGTGTTCACTATATTTTTTTCATTGCTGCAAAACTATCCGCTTCTGCATCAGCAGCCTTTTCCAGAGAATGTGAGTTCCAGTTCCTTATGATTTGCTGTTTTTCACCACCTTTCATAAAGATAAGTTAGTTCTATG
Organism: Machaerirhynchus nigripectus; assembly: GCA_013397975.1. NCBI lineage: Eukaryota > Metazoa > Chordata > Aves > Passeriformes > Dicruridae > Machaerirhynchus > Machaerirhynchus nigripectus. The sequence continues at coordinate 208,565 of VZRQ01001306.1, forward strand.
TTCTTCCCATAAACTCCTGTCAAGAGAGAAGTCTGCTTTACATCTTAATCAATGCATTTCTTTTTTTGTTTTCCTTACTTCACGCTTAGGACTTCTCTTGAGCTTCTACTTTTTACAGTCTCGGTGTCTGTTTCTCTTTGTGAAAATAAGACTTCTTGTGTGGAAAAAAATGGCCTTTCAAAGATTTTTAAAGAGAGCTGCAAGGGGACTTTTCCCTGTAGATATGCTGGGAAAGAAAATGGATTACATAACCTATATGAGCTTGCTGTAGCTTAGCAAACCAGAATCTTAAAGGGCTATGTGGATAGTCTTTTGAGTCCTGTCTTGTTGGAATTGTTTTAGTTGAAACCCGTAAGGCCACTGGAAGGTATTTGCTGTACTGGCTTTCATAATTTCGCTGTCCAGACACCAGTGCTCAATCCAGACTCTTCCACCCTCCTCAGCAAAGAGCATTTGAGCATCATCAGTACTTATTACATACATACTGACTTTTTAACAGACTTTTCTGACCTACTCTGTATATTTATATAGAAATATACTTGAGAGAACTAGTGAGCAAATTGAAGTATTCTCAAGGCATCTGTTAGCAAGGTAACAGTGAGTTGCATGTTTGTTCTTGTTTTTCTATAGGCTATCAAGTGAATCCTAAAATGTTGATTTCCATATTTTTAATAGTTCATTTGTTTTATTAGCTACACAGATCCATATTTTTAAAAATATTCCTAAAAATATTGCGTATTTGGCAGAAATGTGTAGCAAAAATTAATCTTCTGAATACCTAAAGATTTTTTAATGCAAGAAAGCTGAATCATAAAGACTTGCGTTGTTTGCAGACCTTCTTCCTTTATGTTGTTAAGTGCTACTATTGTAAATAATTACGTTTTCCCCTCTTTCCCCTTGAAACCAAATTGCTATTACAGTATATTTTTGTTAAGTATAAAGTGATTGAAGTATTTTACTGAATCAGTAATTTCTTTTTTTGCGAAAATGTCTATGATTATTAGCTCTAGGATAGTCTTTGGTAAGAGATAAATAAATGCACTGCTGGCAAAGGTCCACTGTCCTTGTTCCATTCAGTAGCAGAATGCCTAAATTGTAGTTGCGCCGGTTCATCGCAAACAGACAAAAAGGAAGGTAGCATTTTGCTGTGCGTGAGCAGTTAGAGGGCAAGCAGACACTGTGCACCTTGACCACCTATTATGAAGCTTTTTGCTGCAATGTCAAGTGAAAGCAAGTTAATTGGGTGAAGCTGTAGAGCATGTTAGGGGCATGGTAAAGGGTTGCTGCCTGACAGCTGAATGTCAGCAGAAGCTAGTGAAGTGTGGCTGAGAGACAGAGACCTGTCACAAAGTTCATGTGGACTGTTGCACAGTTAGGGAGATGAAACGTGGTTCTGTCTCACTTTCTCCCTCATTGCATTCAAGCACCTTAAGATTTCACACTGTATGTGTCAACCCTTGTTCTCTAAGCTGTTTTCTTCTAACACTTCTGCATTCAAATCATTGGACAGAAGATGCTAATGTTTGGCAAAATGAATGTAAATATACTTTTTCCCTTTTTCTGCTGGAGCAGCAGTATACGTGCAACTCAGATGAAACTTTGAAGGCTTACGTCAGACAGTCCCACTGGATAGAAATTCGAATGATGGCTGAATACATATATCACAAGAATATGAAGTTTAACACTTTAACTAGTGGAATAGGGACTGTTTTCCCAGAAGAAAAGGCTAAGTGGGGGGGACTACTTTGTGAGCTGGTGGTGCCTTAGTATGGTGTTGTGTGTCTTTTAGTCTCTTGACTGTAGTCTTGTTCTCCCCTTCTTTCTGGAAAGAAACTGACAGCTAAGAGGAAACCATGAGAGAGTGACATACTGATCTAAGGCAATAAGAAGCTGGGGGAAAGGTCATGTAGTAGGAAAGCCTTCCTTGGAAGCAAGAGAGGCATCAGTTAAAGGCAGTGATGATCTTACACACTGCTGTGAAACATAGAGTAGTGTAATAATAGTAAGTGTAGTGTGCCTTTCAGTGTTGATTGCAGCATGCAGCACAAAGTAAAGCAATAGTCATTTGGGCTAGCCACCAAGATTCTAAATAAATAAATAAAAGTTGCTTCCATTCTTGAGAAAGTGGAAAGAGAATGATAGGTATCATGGGCAAAAAGTACTAATGAATTTGGAAACTTGGATTGAAATCAAAACAGACTGGTCATTTCACCATGAAAAAAAGAGCACAGCATTGTTCGTCTAATATTTTGGTATTTTCAGTGCTGTGCAGAGAATTTGACCTAAAAATGGGAAACTTCCCTGTATATTCCAATGAAGCATCTGGAACAAAGACTTGCGGTATAGGCTGTGTGTGGAATTTGGCCAAAATTTTTAGAAAACATCAAAATTAGCAATGCAGAACCAAGTTATTTGTCTTTAAGCCAGCAAAACATTGAAAATAAAAGTGTTCATCTGGTGTGATAATCCATTCAATCCTCTGTGTTCTTCAAACATACCAGATTTAAGTATGTTTGAATGAAACAGTATTTTCTTTTAGAAAAACAAATACAATATATAATGAAATATTTCTCTTAATTGCTTGTAATTGAGCCTCCAGAGTGTGATTTCACTGAATGAATTAAATGCAAGAGCATTAGGAAAGTAAGAAAAAATTGTGATTTCCAGATATTACAGACTCCTGTTTGTTTAAAAACTCCTGAAAGTGGAAGAGGGAATTCTTGATAATGAAAAAAGCCCATTAGTATTGTTGGCTAGCAGCACCCAAAGTGTGTTGTGTGTCTACCTTGCTGACTTAATATGTAATGAGTTGGCAGCCCCTTGAATTATTCTCTGATAGCAAATTGTTTGCACAATCCAGGCAGGAGTGCTGGCAATTAAAATTTATCCTGAATGTTACCGTTTTCTTACATTGTGTCAGAGCAATTTAGTCCTACTGCCTCAGCATACGGAATTGCCAGATCACTGATATGGGAAGCAAACTTTCCAGTTTCGGCCAGCATACAATTCCTGCTTTGAAAAAGTTTGGAACTAGCAATGTATTGCACTGACATCCATCCACAAGTAATACTTTCCATTTTAAATACCTGTTTGTAGCATTTTATTTGATTATTTCACTGAGAGTATGAAATGGAGTTACTTTTAATTGGAAAAAAAAAAAAAAGGCAGCATACTGGAAGTCCCTTGGCATTGTCTGGCAAAAGACAACTCAGTTTTGGAAACAGCAGTCTGAGTAGGAGGTTGTGAATGATCTGACAATGTACATCGTTCTCTATAGGTAAATAGGGTTTCCACGTAAGTGCTGCAAAATGGTTATTGAAGAGAGTGGGGGTTTTTTTAACAGTTACTGGAATTGATATTGGAGCAGTGAAATGAAGCAAGCTGCAAGGATAACATAGGTGGGAAAAGCTGAAAAGAATATTATTGGCCATTTGATTTGCTGTCTACTGGTATTACTGTGTATTTGTATGTTCTGGAGTTGGTCTGAGAGGAGTGAGTATCAGAAATCAATTGTGGAGAAATATGTTGACTGTTTCTCATTTACCCCCCACAATTCTTTGCATATGTACTTAAAATTACAGTTCTTACTCTCTTGAGAAACTGTGCTACTGCCTTTCCAGAGATCTTAGGGGTCGCTAGAATTCCAAAGAAACGCAGCTTGCTCCTCCCTTTGCACTTCTGTTTACTGTCAGGCATCCTCACACACCTAAGTGGCCTGTATTCTGGTGAATTCCAGATCACTTTTTGGTCTTGTAATTCAACAATTGTGTTGCATTTACATTGAGATATAACACTGAACTTGTTATTCCACCTACACCATCACACAGGTAGGGAACTGTCATAACTCGTATTCAGTTTTAATCTTTATGCTCTTTTGTCTCTTATTTGGTCTCTTCTGAGTCTAAGCAGTTTCATGGCTTCTTTACCTCAGTTGAAGTCAGTTGTTATTGCATGTATAACCCTGAAGCCTTAATGCACAAAAACCTTATCAGTCTTAAATATTCCAAATTTCTGATAATACATATTTTAAATAAGATAGCATGTTACATGTCAGAAGAAAGCAGAAGAGAAGTTTGGGCTACTGTGTTTTGAAATTGAGTATTTGAGAGCAGTTTGAAGTGACGTAAATTAGTGGTGGGAAATCTGAGAAGTGGAAGAAGTTTTTGTAATAACATTCATAGATGAGGGAAATTGAAAACCTGTGACAATTTTCCAGTAAAATTATCTTTGTGTAGATTTTGAAGGCTGAAACTGTTCTGATTGATTTGCAGCTTCAGCTGTAGATTTTTCTCCTACAATTGAAGATAAACAGTATACTTGTAACAGTTTACTTCCTTATGAAATTATCTGTTTGCACCGCTGTAATAACACATGCATTGTCTTCTAATTTCAAGTGTCCAGCTGTGCGTATTATTCCACAAATATGGATATACAAAAGCAAAATGGGCATCTTTGATCAAAACATGATGCTATCGAGTAGGCTGGCATTGCAATAAAACATAGTATAAGGGTATTATAAATGATGGTATGAAAATATGCCCTCACAATATCATCATAATAAAGCAACCTACTATAAATGAGTTTAACTTTGGTAAAACAGCTCATATATCGTGAGACAACCTTTAAACTAGATCCTAAATTTGGTTGTAGGTTAGTCACAGAGCAACCATAGAAAAGAACTATTTTAGAAGCCTTTTCCATGTCTAGCAAAAAATTGCTTGGGTTAACTAAGATTTAGAGAACAATTTTTCCATAATATAGACTAATTTTTCATATTTTGTTTTGAGGAAAACATATTTTATAAAGTTAGGCCGTCAAACTTTGAAAAATGTTCACAGGACATGACCAATTACTGTATTACATAAATATTTTTAAAGCATATTTTTGCTAGACATATGTGTCCTAAATATCTATTTACCTGGTGAAGTGTAACAGTTCAGACGGAGTCATATACAGCTTACAGGGTAAATAAAAGTGCTGTGCTAAAGATTTACCCGAACAGACACCTTATTTAAGATAAATAATTCCTCTTTTAAAAATTACCTAAATGCATATTTATATGATGGATTATCACCACAGCTCTGGCATAGTCATTTGAGTTTGTCAATTTAATACATGTTTTAGAAAGGTGCCTAAATTCAATAATGGTGAAAGAGGTCTGCTGGGGAAATTATAACTGCCTTTAAAGTTCCTCTGTAAAGGTATGTGTTCAGACAATAATCTTATAACAGTTCTGAGTATTTTTTCTTCTAACCTATAGAATACTATTTTTTTATTTATTATGAGGATATATAAAAATATTGGATCAAAACAGTTCTTATGAGTAACAGCCAAGATTTTTTTTTTACATCAATCACATTGCTATTAAATCTGATTTCCCTTCTGTTCAATGACTAGTATTCTGTTCTTTGTAAAAAGTACAGCACAGACTCTAGATAACTAAACCAGAGCTTCTTTTTTTCCTCAAACAGTGAAGCTTTTACTATAACATAGTCTATTGACTTGCTGCCAATCATTAAGTTTCATACATTTTTTTTGTAACTCTCAAAGGAAATCTGATTTTGTATCTCTTTACTGGGATGCTGATGCCATATTTTTCAAAAAAGACCCCTCACTACAGCTTGGAAAAAAAGAGTAATATGCAAGTGTAATCATAGCATAAGATTTTTCGTTCATTGTGGTATGCTGATTAAGTTCAACCCAGTTGAAAGCAGTACAAACCAGTATGTTTAAATTTGTCTTCAGTATTTGTTATCCAGAGTAAAACCCATTTGTAGCTTACAGCTTATTGATTTAATTTTTTTTTACACGTGGAAGTCTTTTTAGAACATCACAAGTTGTTTGCGTATTTCAATACTGTTGTAATGGTTTTAATGAATGATTCTTATTTTAGAGAAAATTTTGTCTGTGTGGTCAGCTGATTAAAGTGTACAAAGAACAGACAGTTGGTGTAGTAGCCTTCACTGAGATCCCATTTCAGGTCTGTTGGTACAAATGAAGCAAATCTCATTTGTGCATTGGCTTTTTAGCAGTTCTCATTTGGTAGAGAGTTGAGCCCAGAAGGACAGAAAAACTAGAGTGCTACAGATCTCACTTGCTAGTCCTGCTGGTTATCTCACCCTCACCAGGCCTACAATTTAGAAAAACTCAGGGCACTACCTCATTTTAACTATTTACTTGAAACAGTCATTTAAATTTGCTACTGTATGGGTTCTTAATGAAGGTCTAACATAATCTGGTTGTTTACTGTGGCTGCAATATAGCTTGTGGTGAATCAGGAAATCAAAAGAGTCCATATCAAAGGGAACTATTGAAGTAGGTGTTAGAGGCAACAATTGATTTTTCTTCAGCAAGAGTAACAGAGGAAAGGGGAATCTTTCATGAATGTGTCTTTATACGTATGATTGAGACTGGATTTGTTGAAATATGAATATACACACACCCTTCAGCCTCTCTCCAGATACCTATGAGTATGTGTATTGGAATCTGTGTGCCTGTATATATGGGTTTCTGCCTCAATGTGTGTGTGTTTATATACCCATGTATACCCTTTCTTGAATGCTGAAGAGAGAGTGTTCTAAACCACAAAGATACTGAATGGTCATTCAGTGTGTTAATTTTTTTATTCCATAACTATGTTTTGTGTGTGATGCTTTCACGTATTTTAATGAATGAACCTGATGAAATGTTTGTAATTTTCATGTCTTGTAGTGCATGGGTAAAGGGCAGAAGAGCAATGTGGCATTGAGTTTTCTTTTATTTGTTTAGGGGAATACAGAATGTCTTTCTTTATACTTTTTAAAAGAATTATGAGTACTCATATACTGATACTATCCATAACCTTTCAAAATAGGATGCCTGATGTTTTGGTGTTGGAAGTTCTTTAATGTTGAATTTTAACTAGTCTAATCTGTTTGACTAAACATTGAGACTTACTGAAGTATGAATCATGTTCCCATCAATGTACATTCAGTGTATATTTTCTAGGCATTTTCTGACAGGCTACCACTTGAATAATATTAAGTGTTAGATTTCAATTGATGATAAAATACATTTAAGAGTAAACATGCCTTCCATGGTTAGCATGACACATGTTTCCTAGTAATAGTGACAGGGAGACTGGAAAAAGGTTGCTTATTTGATAAAAAAGAAATCTGGTAATTATAATGAAGAGGAGTAAAAGTTCTCTGTAAGTATTTGTAGCACTTCCAATAAGGTAGGTTATTGTTTTCTAACACTTACTTGTGCAAAATACCTGAGAAAATGTCCTTTGTTTCTTTATATTAAATGTGACAATTGGTTCTCAGGTTTAAAACAAGAAGCAAACATTTGCAAATACTTCAACAGTAAATGTAGATTCTCTTTTGGTTGTTTTTTTATTCTTTATTTATCATTCCAGGAAACAAGAGGTAGTTCAAACATCAGCATGGCTCCAAGCAAGAAATTCAGCCTGACCAGAGTTCTATCCCAGACTTTTTGGCATTGCAAGCTGAACCTGACACATCCTACAGTGTTATGCAAAACAGAGACAGTTCTCTGTCTTCAATCTGTTTCTTCAGCCTGGATGTCACATCCAATCCCAGAAGAACAATGGAAAATGGATTTTCAGATTCTTAGTATCAATAATCTTCTAGAAGGGAAAAATTGTATTAATGTAAAATGATGCAATTAAAGTGTAATTTTGTTGCTATCTTTGAATTGTAGTTCAGCGTTTGTATTTTTTGACATTAATTTTATGAAAATGTGCATTTGTATGTTCACATTTCTGCACTTGTCAGTTTTGCATACTGAAGCAGTTATTTCTTTAAACTTTTATTTATTGCAGTTGTTCATTTTTTATGTAGTATATTTTTAAATGTTAAAGAATGACACATTTTGGGTAATTTTCCTCAGTCTTAAAAAAAAATCAATAAGCCATTTTAGTCTCTATCTATCAAAGTTGTTTCATACTTGTCTATTTTAAAGCAGGACTGCAATACTTTAATAGGATTGAGAGAGCTATTTGAAATGTATGCCAATGATTCCTGTCATTTCATGGCAGCCCTGCCATGGATCACTCAGCCCCCTCTTTTCTCTTGTCAGCTCAACTGAAGACAAGCATTTAGTTGCAAACTTTAAGCAGGTTGTGCAAAACAGAAATGATGTGACTGCTTCTCTTCCTGCACAATAATGTCACTGCTGGTCAATGTGAGAAGGTCAGGTTGCTCCTTGTAAAGCTACATGATACCACTTGCCTATTTGAACAAGTTAAGTTAACCACTGAATCTGGTCCCTGCAGGCGCTGAAAATGCACCCTTTTATCAAGTCTGCATTTCATAAGAAAGAAAGAACAATTGTGGAGGGAGGATTTCTGATGATATGTTTATATACTTTATAAGGACAGTTCCCAAACCAGTGTTGCAGGTAGGTAATGTATTTAGTTTAAACTGAAAGACTAAAAAGTAATGGCTGTTTTGACCTTCAAATAGACTCCTTTTTTGTTTGTTGTTGGTAGGACCCAAGAGTGACGCCCATCTTTGATGCTGACAGAATTTAAAGCAAGGCCATTGCCCTGCATTTTCTGCCTTGTAGCACACAAAAGTAAAATTGTATGTCAGGCCGAGATGTCGGGGAGCTGACAAGATGCCCCAGTGACATTTCAGCTGGAAAGAGCAAGTGTCTTGCAACCAAGTGGTCAAATATCAAATAATAGGTCAAGCAGGAAGGAGCTGAGTTCTAACCACAAAGAGGTTTCTGGTAACTTACTTGACAAGCTTTTGGGTGCTTTGTGGCTTGACAAAGTGATGTTCTGTTGGGTATCGCTAGACAGACTGTTCTTTATCGCTTTCAGAAGATCAGACATTGACATTGATTAAACTCTTTAACCCTTAAAGGTTAAATCCTAGCATTTTCATCATTGTGAATGAAGAACAAAAGAAATTTTGTAATATACCATTTGTTTTCACATTAATCACAGAATTCCCTAGTGCTATTAACTTTTGATGTGCTATGTAGTTTTTGACAAAAAGATTGAATGCAAAATCTATATAATAGACTGTTTCTCAGTATGGGCCAGTGATACATTAGAAAAATAATATTATGCATTATGGAATTTGTAATTTCTTCTAATATGTCAAATGTAGGATTTGATTCTAAAGCTTTATGACTACTACTGAAGTTCCATTTTGGATGGAAAAGATTATTTGCATAAATGATATACCACTTAAAATGAACAAATCTTCCAACTACCCTTGTTTTCAGGTACTCTAGAATCATAGAATATCATCAGTTGGAAGAGACACAGAATGATCACCAAGTCCAAATCCAAATCCTAGCCCTTCACAGTACAATCCCAAGTGTCACACCATGTGCCTGAGAGCACTGTCCAAATGCTTCTTCAACTCTCTCAGGCTGGTGCTGTGACCATTTCCCAGGGGAGCCTGTTTCAGTGCCCAACCACCTTCTTGGTGAAAATCCTCTCCCTGATATCCAGCCTAAACCTCCCCTCACACAACTACAGGCCATTCCCTTGGGTCCTGTCACTGGTCACCACAGAGAAGAGATCTGCCTGCCCCTCCTCTTTCCTTCTTGAGGAAATTGTAGACTGCAGTGAAGTCTCCCGTCAGTCTCCTCTTCTCCAGACTGAACAAACCAATCCACTCCTAATATGCCTTTAAATTTTCAACAGAGACCTTTAATCTAAGATAGCTCCAAATTTTCAGGTATTCTCTATTGTGCAGTCCATTGCTCATAGCCACAATGTACATCTATGTGTGTATAATAATACAGAGCCATGAAATGCCAAATAATAATTCCTGAAGAACTTTTACATGTAAGAATCAGCTGACAGAGGAAGAATGTTCCTTTTCTTTATGTATTTAGTCGTGAATACTGAAGAAAGAAGTTTTCATTTTCCTCCAGTTGTCTTGGCCCCACTCTTTCATGACAGTGACTATTCTTAAAGGCACCACAAGTACTGTATTCTGCTCCTCCAAATTTATTGTCAAAGATCTGTTACATTAATATGAAGAATGAAAGAATGTATCTCACTGATCATTTTCCTCTCTACTGTGTATAGACATATTTCAGCACTTTACTTTTTAAAGTACATTCTCATGGTACTCTATACTCTGAGAAAAAAAGTGCCTATATTTTGCTATGTGGTCTCAAACTGCTGAAGATTTGCAGCCTATGTGTCCCTTTCCCATCACTGCAAGTCTATGTGGTATTGTGCATGTACAGACAGAAAAAGGATTTCTTTCTGAAATACATGTCTTATTGAGAATAGGACTATATCCTCCAGTTACTCCTGTTACAGCTCCAATCATGGGCTCCAATCATGGATTTCACAGGGACCATAACAATGGCAAACTGACTGTAGTTAATAGGAATGATCGAACGAGCTATCATTTCTCACAAGAACTAGTTTGTAAGTTTTCATTGAAGGAGTACATCTACCTCATTTGCTCTATTGAAATACTTATTTAAATACTCTATTTAAATACTGACCGGAGTTACATACACTTTTTCTTAAAGCTATCCACTTGGAAGGGACTTTGAAATGTCTTTTATTTGGCTATCAGATGTCCCATTTGTAATCAAAATCTCCTCTTTCTTATACTGTGAATAAGCTGAGAGTAGTAATCTGGGTTATCTGTAGTGTGATACTCCTGAGTTGCTTTTCTGTGTGTTTGATAAATTGAAATTTGTGCTGAATTCCAAATAAATAGAAGATCCCCTGTTCGTAGTTTGCAAATGTAGTTTGTAGTTTACCAAAGCATATTTTCCCCTATCTTTTGGGGACACAATAAAAGTCATGCTTGTGTAGAATGTGGCAACACAGTTCAGTAACAGTAGCTCTCAAAAGAACATCCTGTTATGTACCATCTGCACTTCCTTGCTTTGAAAATTACAGAGCTTGAGACCTTGATCCTTAGTTTCAAAGCTTTTCATTTTTAGGGCCTGGAATTTGAGGAGGACTGGTTCCACTTGTATAATCTCAGCTTCATCATCAGCACTCCTCCAAGAGATCAACCAGTTTCCTTAGAAGTAAGCCCGTGTTTGGTGGGGCTAAAATATTCTCCATGGTTCTTGAATGTGGTGCAACCAATGGTTGGCTTTCTGGTCAGTCTCAAAATTAATATTAATTTATTTACCCACCAAGCAATATGTCTCTGCAAAGAGACTGTGAAATACATTATTTCTTCCCTGCTCTAAGTTTTATAGCTGTTAGTACAAGCTCTGTGTGTGCCTGTGTGCACACATATGTATATCTTTCTCAGCAAAGATTTTGGTTATTGGACTGACTGTATTATCATTCCACATACTCTAAGCAATTCCTACTACACCAGTAGTACAGAGGGTTGTTTTGGCTCCTGTCTCCCACAACTATTTGCAAATTCAGCAGAATTTACTGCCTGTCGAGTTGGATAGACATTTTTGGGAGCATCCTCCATTGTAAAAGATCTTGAATGCCTTTACGAAGTTAATCCAAGGGAGCTTAGGTTTGAAGGCACCTTATATTCCAGCACCCCTGCTCAGAATACAGTCAATTACAAGAGGTTGCTGAACATTGCCTTTTGTCCTGTCACTAGGCACCAGACAGGGTAGTGTGGCTCCATATTCTTTAATTTACAGGTATTTACACAAGATGGTAAGATCTCCCTGAGCCTTCTCTTCTACAAGCTAAAAAATCACAGCTCTCTCAGCCTCTTCTCATATGACAGATGCTCCAGTCATTTCATTAGTCATCTTTTTGGTCCTTCATTGAACTCACTCCTATATTTCCACCTCATGTGCTATGGAGCTCTGGGCTGGAGTCATTACTCCAGATACAGTCACCAGTGCTGGATAGAGGGAAAAGATTGCCTCCCTTGACTTGCTGACAGCTCACTCCCTGATGCAGCCCAGAGGGACTGTTGGCCTGCTTTGCTGCCAGGGCACATTTCTGCCTCATGGTAAACAGGAAGACCAAGAACCTTCAGGTACTTTTCTGCCAAATTGCTCCCCAGACAGTTGGTCCCCAGTCAGTCTCAGGTCCCCATCCTGTCCTGGTGCTGGAGGCTATTCTTCTCACGCAGAGCAGCCTTTCTTCTCTTTACTTGAATTTCATCAAGTTCTTGTCAGCCCTTCTCCAGACTCTCAAAAGTCCCTCTGGATGGCAGCAAACCCTTCTGATCTGTCAACCACTTCTCCCAGCTTAGTATCATCTGCAAACTTGTGGATTTTGCACTGGGTCATTAACAAAGTTACGAGTCTGTATTGGTCCCCGTATTGACCCCTGGGGTACACCACTAGTGACTGGACTTTGTGCCATTGATCACAATCCTTTGAGCTCACCAGTTCAGACAGTTTTGCAACTGACTTACTGTCCATGCATCTAGACCATAATTCCTTACTCAACAAGTGGGACATTTTATTTTTTAAAGGGCTCTCCAAGTTTCCAAACACTGCTAAAGCCCTGGATTAAGTGAAATGCAATATTTTATATAACCTCTTTGTCAATTAGGTCAGTTTTATCATTTGATCACTTACAAGAGCATCTGATCGTTCTGCTATCATTCTGTACTTGAAAGGTTTTTCAGTGCTGTAAATTTAAGATACATTTGCATGTGCTATAACTTGGCTCCTAAAAAAATATTTAAACTCTCTTCTGATATACAAAATTGCCTTAGTAGCATTTTTCTCCTGATGTTTTTTTGTAGTTCTTTGATTATTCTCCAGTGAATAAACCCCAAAAAGCCCCTGGCAGCTTCAGAGTTCGAATCAAATCTGTATGTGAAGAGCACCTTTCTTCTACTGCTGGTGATGTGTGAGTACCAAGCTTACTCAGCATTTCTCTCTCCATTCTGTTGCTGCTTGGCCTTGAATTCCAAACTAACAAAAGAATCTTTTAGGACATTCTTTCCTAACTTTTCATCTTGCCCAGTATGAAATGACTAGATTTTGTCTAGCCTAACTTCACTTCGGTCTTTGTAATCTGATCATTTTTGGACAATCATTTTGCATCATACTCTCCATGTGGCCTAAAAATATACCTCAGTATTTCCTCAGAAAGTGCTTAAGTGTCTTCTTTCCTCTCTGCTGAATATTCAACTAAACCAGTGGAATCTACAGTGATTTTTGCATAAATTACTTAACATCTCTATGTACAAAGTTTAAACTGGAAAACTTATATTTTCTGATAGATACTCTGACCTCAGTTTCACAGACTGAGACTTTCAATTAGAACTCTGCAAATTGTCCTTCAGTGGGAGCTGGAAGATGACATGCTCTTTGTCATGCTAACATGGATCTGATCGCTGTCACGGGGAGCATCATGTAGGAATTTTGGGCAATTTGTATAATTTTATGTATTGCAGTTCAGTGCTTTACAAACCAGCCATTCAGCAATGCATATGAAACTGAATCTTTGCAATTTCTGGCGTCCAGTGACTGATGAATAAAATTGAACAAGGATAAAGCAAAATATGAGGAAGTGTCTGAAAACTAAATTGTTTCTGGTGCTCAGCAGGAGTTGGGGAGATCCACTGAATAATTTTTCTTCAGTTCTTTACCTACCACCTCTACTGTACCATGCTTCTTGTCTCTTTATAAGTACTAATAATTATTACCGATATCAGATTGCCTTCTCATGGCTCTACCGTGTCCGATTAAAGTTTCCTAAGTGGTTGGATTTTGTTTTGACTAATTCCATGAAAGTCAGTAATTAAAAAGTAGAAAACATTACATTTAAAGATTAGATTTTAAGTGGAAATATTGTCACCATTATTGTATGAGTATCCTTTCTTTTTCTTGGTAAGTATTTTTAATCTCCAACTGCATGATGGTAACAGGGAGATTGTTCAAAATTAAAGCAATGCTAATTATGTTTAAATAATTACATTTCTTTTTGTGTGATACACAGCTAGCCCATATAGCAATCCCACTAACTGTTGTCTTGCAGATATTTGAATGGTTTAGTTCACACTAGTGGTGTGGTCCTAAAAGTCCTGGAAACAAGCATCATAAACACTGTACTTGTAAGCAGTACAGTTAAGAAAGGCATAAACCTTCTAGACATTACAGGAAAAATGCTATTAGGTTTAAAAATCTGGCACATGTGCATAGCAAAATAAGTGGGGGGAACTTTTGTATGAATCAGGCAAGAGTTTCCGTAACTTTCAGTGTATGCTGTATTGACTTGCCATCAGGACTTTGTACATAAAGGCCTTCTAATGCATGGGATTCTACTGGCATACATGAGGAGGAACCCAAAGCTACACTCCATCCTGTGACATTCATATATAGCATTTGAGATTTTTGCTGACTAAAAAGCTTTTGAAAATTATTTGTAAACCTCAGTCCATGAGGTACTTATCAAAACAAAAGCAAGAGAATTGTGAATTAAATAATTTTCTACCTCAACACCATGTGAAGGTTAATAAAATTTGTTCCCATGAACAAAGCATGGGAGAAATCTTAGTTGCAGTGTTTGCAGTAGTAGATAAATCCTAGTTTCAGGCTTCATTCTCAATTGGCTTACTGAACAAATTTATGTCAGACATTTGGGGTGGGAAGCTGTATATATTAAAGCACTGACCTTAACGAGAGTCATGCAGCTAAAATCTTGCACTGTTCTTTTAAAATGTCAGGGGTTAATGTTATTTAAATGCAGTATTTGGTGGTTTAATTGAGTCATGCTTCGTTGTCTTTTTCTGCACATTAATGCCAATGAAACACTGATTGTTGACAGAAAGTTCTCTTCAGCAAAGTATACACTGACATATCATGCTGCTATAGAGAAACCAGTGTGCAAGACAGAACAGTCATACTCTGCTGGCACAGGAATCCTGTACTGTCTAAATGGTGGCAATATCCATAATACACTGACAGGAAACATGAACTAGGCTTGATTTTGTATATGTTTTCAGACTGCCTCTTGAGACAACTGGCAAGACTTAATTTTTGAGTCTTTAGACAAATAAAATAATCTCAAGGGGTTTTTTGTTGGATGTGTCACACAAGTTAGTAAATGTACCTTGGAAAGTACAAAGCCAACTCCTGAAGAAAGTTTTGTTATACAAGTGCCTTCTGACAGCTTTTGTAATCTGGCCTTAGGACACACCAATGGCGTTTCATCTTGTCTTTCTCTAAGTTTGGAAAAAGTAACTTCATGTTATTTCTCTGAATACTTCTCAGTGTTAAGTCTTCCTTGCCAGCTTAAAACCTTCAAGAGGGAATAGATGCTGGCTTGGCAATTGAGATATAGAAAATAGTGCTAACTGTGGGCTCAAAAGCTTTTGAAGAGAAATACAGGAAGCAACAAACATTAGTTTACAAGAGCTTGTGTGCACACTGGGTAGGATATATTTGGTGGTGTGCTTTTGCATGGTGGTGGTGTGCTTTTGCATGGTAGAATAACTATTCCAAAGTAACTGCCCTCAGCTGCTTTATACTTTCTTATTTTGGCTGGAGTAGTCTGCTTGCTGTTTGTCTAGTCCCGTAGGACTTTGTTACACTTTTGGACTCTGAGCTTTCCAGGATTTTTCTCATGACTGTAGGGTGGTTTCTGGAAGTCATTAGAATTCTCTCTTGGAAATGAGTTTGCAAATGCTCATGAGTTACGGCTTTTAAAAATTTTTTTTTTCAAGCCCAAGTCATTTTCCAAGTTGCTATCAGCCAGCCTGGTTGAAGCTTGCAACTGCAAATGTACGTAGATTGCATGAAACTTTTGATGCATTTGGTGAATTTCCTGGTCCTTATAATATCTTATAGGTGGCACTGCTACATTACACTTTGCCTTCTAAGGGAATAACTAGGTGTTTGAGTCTTGTGTGAGTAGTAAATCAAAAGAGTGATTTTGTGGAAAGTCGTAATAGCTTTTTAGTAGCAGCATTTAAGCTCATTTAAAGACGTGCCTTAATAGGTCTAGCTAAATATATTTAGTTTTCTCCTCGTGTCTAAGATATTATGAAAATGTTGGAAGCAGATTAACTGCTTCATGTAGGAATGACTGGTGATGTTTGCAGATCTATGTCTTCTTCCAAGATCTGCACTGAGTCTGTTGTATACTATGAAGAGCTGTAGAGTTCAGCAGCTAAGACCTATAGAGCTCTGACCTGTGGGGACTTAATTCTCTCTACTGCTGGGTCAAGGGCAAAAAATAGATCTTTCTAGCTTCCAGAAACTCACAACTGTGCTGCAAAGAGCGCTGAGCAATACAGAGGTGTGAAGCCATAAGGAGACTTGTGGGAACCTCCTGTAGTTCAAAGTCTAATTGTCCATGCAATGCATTTGTATATGAACATATGAAGTGGGTGTTGGCTTTTGGAACATGTTAATGCTATAGTTTACTTAAGTCTGTGGTGTGTGCGCACATATTATGTGCCTTACCCTGAACTACTTACTTTCCCCAGAAGCACTTGTAGCAGTCAGGTAGAACCAGCTGTTGCTTGGTGAACTCTTTAGCCTCTAACAAGGCATAATGTATTAAATTATTAGCAAGTAAAAAGGGGAAAATCAATTATTAACAGCAAAGTGTCAAGAATTTATTATTTGGCATTGTAAATAAACCCCCTCCTAAAGGAGTGAGCCAAAAATTATCTTAGGCTAACTACAAAGCAGAGCTAGTCATTTGGCCAAAAAACTCCAAGAAGAAGGCATGTAAAACTGACCAGTTAGAAAAATTGTCATAATATTTTCCTAAGGGATGCTCTAATGTAGGAAAATAATGTATAACAGGAGAGAATATCTAGAAGCAGCTTTAATTGTGAAGGATCAGAAAGAAAAGGAAACCCGTGAACCTCTGATTAGGTTCAGAGGAGATCTGTTGCCTTGTTCAGGCTCTGGTTATTTCTAAAGAAGAGGCTTCTGTGATTTTATCAATAAATTAGAATTTGGACACCAAATGTTGCTGTGTCTCCCTATAAGAAAAAGAGAAAAAAAACACTTTATGTTTCATGTTAATTGCTACTTGTAAAGCCAAAACAAACCAACAAACAAAAAAACCCCAAACAACAATGACAATAATCAAACAAAAAAGAAACAAAAAAAACCCTCCCAGTTTGCCCTTTGGGACGGAATCTCTTTGTCCAGATGTCTGATTGTAAATGAGAATTAAGACCAAATTTCCACCAATTTTACTCCAGTACCTTAAAAAAATGTTTTCACTCTCAGATGAAAAATGTTATCGATCTGCAATATCTGTTCATTGTTATGTCTACTGTACTGATGTCGTGCAGCCTGTGAATGTATCTTAATTTACTGAAAATGCAAATTTCCTCCAGTGTGAAACACCTTTGCAACTGTAACTACATCAAAAGTCTTCATTGAGTATTTGTGGAATACTTGTTTGTGTTGCACTTTTGTGACTGTATGAGTGGCTGAGCACTGCATAGGGAAAGTTAGGGAAATCAATGAATGTTACTACTGAGATATTGGATTTGCTAGAATATCAAACAAATTGTGTAAAACCTTGCAAAGGACACCCTGACTGAACTGACTCTGGAGTAATAGTAAATTTAAAAGGAAGTGATAAATAGGATCTTGTACGAATGGCTCAGGCTTGTCTTTCTGTAAGCTAAACTTAGAAGTTGCTGTTTTTCTACTTAGGTAAAACTTAATACCTTTGTTAATGGATGTAGTGTCCATTTGCCTACCGTGGTCCCCTGTTATCACAGGGTCTAACCAGACTACAAAAGGATGAAGATTCACAAGCCATATAATGCCATTCTCTGCAAAGCAAATGTAGGCTGCTTCCCCTAAGAATCGGGTAGTTTTACAGTGCGTTGAGGAGAACCATATCATTCTTCCTATTTCAGCGAAAATGCTTCTGTCTCACGTACACACACAGCTTGACTTCCTAAAGGGTACGGATTAAACAGTTGGGGTTATTTGAAAAGTGTCTGAAGTTCTCTTCCTAGCCATAAAGAATTGCACTATAAAGATTTATAATTCGAAAGGGAGGAGTTTCCTCTTTTCTGCTGCTGCACAAAAAGACTTGGTTTCTTTTAATAACTGAAATGGTTTCTACCTCTGTCTGAGTCTACAAGAACCTCTTAGAAAGTTCACAGAGCAGTTACAGTTCACCACATAAGATAGTCAAATGCAAACTTATTTCTTTGAGCAAACATTAGTCATCTTTTCCATTAAACCAGTTGCCTAATGCACATCCAATTTAGATACTATAATTTTTATAGACAAATCGGAGGACCTCAGGAA
The DNA here is from genome assembly GCA_013397975.1 of Machaerirhynchus nigripectus. Classification (NCBI taxonomy): domain Eukaryota; kingdom Metazoa; phylum Chordata; class Aves; order Passeriformes; family Dicruridae; genus Machaerirhynchus; species Machaerirhynchus nigripectus. Next base: position 226,745 of record VZRQ01001306.1, read on the forward strand.
GATATGAAACTTAGGGACATGAAGATGAAGTGTCTAGAAGAGCTACTTGGGTTGACTTTAGAGTGGAATCTGGACTGCAGTCCTAAGAAAAGTCTTGTGATAAAAATTTCTGCATGGCTTCCACAAGTTGCTTTTTTTTTTCGGCAGTTTCCTGTTCTCCATTTCATGTACGTCTGCTTTGTTTTTTCTGTTGTGTATGCATATGTATATTTATTTTCACAATCAAAATTCTTCCTTTTCCAGAATGAACGAGTAAATGAAGGAAGAAAGTAGAGCCAGATAATACAACTTTGAGTGTTTCTAGAATTCCTCCTATATTAGAGCAGAGTTTAAACATTCTATCAGAAATACAGCATTAGTCAACTGGGTTGTGAACCTGGTACTCCAGTTTTCTTGTTTGGACCACCAACATAAGTCAGTTCTAAGTAATATTTTAACGCATTATCTGTGCCCTGGTTATACATATTGTGAGGGTTTTGTCTTAAAAGAGGTGTCCTATCCCCAAAGATAGCATTATTTTACCATTATTACATGAACTCAGATGCTTTTCTTAGAAGAATCAATTCTGCCATACACATAATACACAGAATCACTGAATTACAGAATATGTTGGGTTGGAAGGCACCCAGAAGAATCATCAAATCCAACTCCTGGCTCAGGAAAGGACAGCCCCAAGAGTTACACCATGTGCCTGAGGGCATTGTCCAAACACTTCCTGAACCCTGTCACTTCCTGACTTCCCTGTCACCCTGTCAGGGTGGTGCTGTGACCACTGCCCTGTGGAGCTGTTCTGGTGCCCAACCACCCTCTGGGTGAAACACCTTTTCCTAATGTTCATCCTAAACCTCCCCTGACACAGCTTCAGGCCATTCCCTCGGGTCCTGTCACTGGTCACCACAGAGAAGAGATCAGTGTCTGACCCTCCTCTTTCCCTCATGAGGAAGTTGCAGACTGCCGTGGGGTCTGTCCTCAGACTCCTCTTCTCCAGGCTGAACAGACCAAGTGACCTCAGCCATTCCTCATACAGCTTCCCCTCAAGGCCCTTCACCATCCTCACTGACCTCCTTCGGATGTTCTCTAATAGCTAAATGTCTTTCTCTTATTGTGGTGCCCAAAACTGCCCCCAGCACTCGAGGTGAGGCTGCCCCAGTGCAGAGCAGAGCGGGACAATCCCCTCCCTTGCCTGGCTGGTGATGCTGTGCCTGATGCTCCCCCAAGACACACTTGACCCTCCTGGCTGCCAGGGCACTGCTGACTCATCTTCAACTTCTTACTGACCAGGACCCCCAGGTGCCTTTCCATGGCACTGCTTTCCAGCCTCTCATTCCCCAGTCTGTCCATACATCCAGGGTTGCCCCATTCCTGGTGCAGATTCTGGATCTTTCTCTTGTTGAATTCCATATGGTTGGTGATTGCCCAGACCCCTGATTTGCCAAGGTCTCTCTGCAGGGCCTCCCTGCCTTCGAGGGAGTCAACAGCTCCTCCCAGTTTTGTGTTATTAGCAAACTTCCCGTTCTGCATCCAAGTAATTTCTGAAGATGCTGAAGAGCACAGGGCCGAGGANATTACATCAACTGGCACCTCCTGATCAGTGAGGTGTGTTACCTTGTCATAAGAGTAAATCAGTTTTGATGAGCAGGACTTTCCTCTCATGAAGCCATGTTGGCTATGGCCAAACACTGCATTGTGTTTTAGGTGTTTTTAATAGCTCTCAGAATAATCTCCATAACTTTCCCAGGCCCTGAACTGAGACTGACAAGCCTGTAGTTTTCACAGTCCTCCTTCT
>VZRQ01001306.1:228557-276723 GCA_013397975.1 Machaerirhynchus nigripectus
ACAGTCCTCCTTCTTGCCTTTCTTGAAAAATGGGACAATTTTCACTAGCTTCCAGTCACCTGGGACTGCTCTGGATTCCCAAGACCACTCAAAAATCAGTGAGAAAGGTTTTGTAGTGACATCAGCCAGCTCTTTGAGGATTCTCAGATTAATCCCATCAGGCCCCATAGATTTGTAGGGATCCAGCTGGAGCAGCAGATTCCACACAAGTTCAGGGTTGATTGGGAGTTTGTAATTCTCTCCGCCATGGTTCTCCAGCTGAGGGCACTGGGACCCCCTTAGTCCATCATCGGTGTTGAAGACAGAGACAAAGAATGCATTGAATACCTCTGCCGTGTCCCTGTCCTTGTTTGTGAGGTGACCATCCTCATCCTGTAACGGGCTGGTGTTATTTTTATGCTGCCTATTGCTATTATTATGTATGAAAAATCTCTTTATTGCTCCCACAGTTCTGGCCAGCTTCCTCTCCAGTTGATGTTTGGCCACATGAATTTCCCCCCTACAATGGTGAGCACCATCTCTTATTGTTCCCATGCCACCTGACCTTGCTTCCACTGGGCATACACTTTGCTTTTTTGTCTTATTTCCAAGAGAAGATTCCCACTCAGCCAAGCCAGCCTTCTGCCTTGTCTGCTTGACTTCAGACATTTGGGAATTGCCTGCTCCTGTCCCCTTAGAAGGTGGTGTTTAAGAAGTGACCAGCACTGATGGACCCAAGCACCTGCAAAAACATTTTCCCAGGGGACATTAATCACTAGTTCCCTGAGCAGCCTGATGTCTGCTCACTTGTTGTCTGGAGTTGAATTGTTGCTGGCACTTCCTGCTGTCAGCTGAGATTTTAAGCTTGATCACTTTGTAGTCACTCTGACCAAGACAGCCACCAGTGTCCACTTTGATCCAAAAGATCCTCTCTGTTGACAAGCAGGAGATGAAGGACAGCATCTTTCTGAGTCGGCTCCCTTAGGACCTATTCCATAAAGTTGTCATCCAGGTTTCTGAGGAATCTTCTGGCCCAGGTTGTACCATCTGTGTGATGCTCCCAGTTGATTTCTGGCAAGCTGAAGTCCCCCATAAGGACAAGAGCAGTTAACTTGGAAGTATCCCGTAGTTCCTCAAAGAATAATTCATCAGCATCACCGTCCTGGCTGGGAGGTCTGTAGTAGAGTCCCATGATGACACCTGCATTATTTGTTTGTCCCTTGATTCTTAACCAGAGGCTCTCAACTGTGTCATTGCCAACTGTGAGCTCCATAAATTCTTTTCATTACATACAATGTAATGAAACAAAAGGAACATATCCTTTTCATTACATACAATGCCACCCCCCAGCCTCTTCTGGCCTGCCTGTTCCCTCTGAAGAGCCTGTAATGGTCCATCAGGGCACTCCAGTCACAGGACTCATCCCACCAGGTTTCACTTACGTAAATGATGTCAAATCTCTGGGACTGGGCCAAGCTTCCAGCTCGTCTTCTTTGCTCCTCATGTGGTGTGCATTGTGTAGAAACATTTCAGGTGGGGCACACTGTCGCCAGTGAAGCTGATTGAAGGATCCCATTAGTGCTTGTTTCCTTAAGTTTTGTCATACCATCCCATTGTTCACCAAGGCAAGCCTGGTTTGATCCCTTCCCCCCTTCCAAGCTAGTTTAAAGCTCTGTCAACAATCCCTGCTAGCTCCTGTGCTAGAACTCTTCTTCCTGTCTGAGAAAGGTGCATTTCTTCAGGTGTCAGTAGACCAGATGTTGAGTAGAATATAGTCAGAAACTCCAAATCTTTTCTGATTACACCAGCCTAAGAGCCACACATTGACATGATGGATCTGCCTGTTCTTATTAATAATATTAGTTTTTATCAGAAGGATTAAGGAAATCACAACTTGTGTTCCTGATCCTTCTACCAATCTTCTTAAAGCACTGACTTCTCTTTGATTGCCCTTGGACTTCTCTTTGTTATTTCATCACTGCCCCGTTGAACAACCAATAAAGAATAGTAATCACAAGGCCTTAGTATACTGGAGAGTCTTCCAGTTATGTCTCTTATCCATGAACTGGGTCCAGTCTGCATGTCAAGCCCTCCATTCCCCTTAGAAGGGAGTCTCCTATTACGGCTACCCTCCTTTTCCTCTCTACAGGAGGTCGTGATGCGGGGTACAGATGGTATTGCATTAGGAGGTCACTTGATCCCAGAAAGACCTTCACCTGCCTCATCAGTTGTCTGGCCACCTACTTCCAGACTCTCACACCTGCTGTAGAAGGTGCCAGTCCTATTTGTCAGATTCTGAGAAGGAGGAGGAACCTTCCTCCTGGTACATGCTGTGACCTGCTTCCAATCTTCATCTTCACAGACCTTGAACTAACAGACCCTGGACTAATTCTGTGCAGGGTTCTGAGTCCATCTGCTTCTCCACTGAAATGGAAGTTAGAGACTCCCAAGAGCCTTGAGACTGTAGTGTCTCTGAAAATAATTCTCAGCCCCTTCCTCGTTTGCTCAAATACTACATAGCATGTTCACTTCTTCCTGTAGCTCCCTCCTCTGGTGACACAGCTCCTCAACCACAGCACATCTTGTAAAAAAAAGTGGTTGTCAGCCCTGGCCTTGCAGAAAGGCATCAGGCACTCCTGGCAGCCTGTGACCTGGAGAGCTACATCTCCCATCAGCAGGTTTGTCTGGCTGGAGACCTCTGACGTAGCTGGTTCAGTGACTTCTGTAGCTACATGGGATTTAGCTTGTTGTGTCAAAACCTTAGCTGAGGAAGCTTGACTTAGTACTCTGAAAAGATTGGGGCTAAAAGATGCTCTTCCATATCAGCTACTCAGTCCGTTTGCTGCCTCTATTGGCTGCTCCCGGATGGTTGGAGAGGAGCCCCTGCTATTTGCCGTGCTTGTGTGAGCTGCCTTGCAAAGTGCTGTGCCATGCCCTCACTGCCATGCCACACCCCTGTTTGCCCGCCCCTGTTCGCCATCCTGCCTGGAGCTGTGTAAATCTCCAGTGAATGGAACTCCCCCTGTACAGCCTGATCTATCCCTCACCCCCAGAGTTACTTCAGTTGCTGCTGCCTTGCCCTTTGACCATATTAATGAAAATGTTTCAAGATGGGAACTTGGAGGACAGCAAAGGTGATAGAAAAATTAAGGTCATTAAAAATTGATCCATTCACTTGGCACAGATATGAAAAACACTGTGTGTAACACACAAGAATGATGAGACACACCAAAACACATATGAGTGACTGTCAGTCTAATAAAAGATTGAAGGGGAAACTGCATCATTTTGAAACCTGAGGATTGTATCCACAACAAACAAGAGGATAAGCATATCCTAAGGTGCCATAGTTCATTCCCTCTGTCTGTAGCTTAAAGTATCCAAGAGCATTTGGTTTGTTTAGGTAATGTTCCTGTTTTATGATAATTACTTCATCTATTCCATGATACCACTACATAAATGATGTGACCATTCTCATGAATCACAGAACTAAGTGATCAAATTCATAAATTCTTGCAGCATATAAGTGTAAACAAGCCACTAGCTTACAAATCAGAGATTCAAGAATGGCTGAGCTTGGATAGGACCTCTAAAATATAGTTTTCTCTTGTGGAAATGCCTCTGATTGTCAGCCAAATGCCCGGGGGTATCAATCACACTGCCCAGTTCTGTATCATCTGTGAACCTGCTGAGGATGCACTTTATCCCATCCTCAAGGCCATTAATGGAGATGTTGAACAGCACTGGGCTTGATTATTCAGCCACTTTTAAATTCACCATTCATTTATTTAACCTGTGCTTTGTTGGCTTATTTGTGATGATGTTACAGGAGTCAGTGTCCGAGATGCTGCCAAAGTCAATGTAAAAACCATCCACTGTTCTTCCTTCCTCCACCAAGTGAGTTGCCTCATTCTAGAAAGTCGGCGAACAGTTTACAGGAGCAGTTGTTCATTGCCTTCCTAGAGACTGGGGTGAAGCTGAAGGGCCTGTTCTCCAATTTTTTTTTTTTGTTTTTTCTGTTCTTAGAGTGGTATTTCTCTGTTTCAGTCCTTGGGAATCTCTCCTTTGCTTGGTCACCATGACCATTCAAAGACAACTGAAAGTTGTCTCACAGTGACATCAGGGCTCCCTCAGCACTTTTGAGCTTACATATAAGCTGCTAATTTGCTCCCTAGCCCAGCCCATCTTCACTCAGTAAGTCTTCCTTTCTCCAAACCTCTCTGGTCTCAGTGGCCTAGGATTCCTAATAGCGGATTTTATTGGCAAGGACTGAGACAAAGAAGGCATCAAGTACCTCGTCCTTCTCTATGTTAGTTGTTACCAGTTTCCCTGCTCCATTCAGCACTGGGCTCACATTTTCCCTCTGCTGTTCTCACACTTGAGAATACTTCCCTGCTGTCCTTCACATTCCTTGCTAGATTCAACTCCAGATGAGCCTCGGCTTTTCTAACTCCATCCCTGCCCAACTGGACAGCAATACCATACTCTTCTGGGTCACTTGACTCTGCTCCCACCTGCAGTCCACTATTATTTTATGTCTGAGTCCAATTGCATGAAAAAAATTGAAATGAGAGGCCAGTGAAAGTGGTTCTTCCATGCCTACCTGTATCTATAGATTTGATGATTAACAGAGAGGGAGACAAATATTAAGCCATATTAACTGTTACTGTGTGCTACATGTGACCAAAGATCAGCAGAAATATGTCTGCTTTTTAGTAGGCTATGACTGACAGAGCTTTAAACATTTTTATTTTCATTTTCATGGGCATAATTGTCTCCTAGAACTCCTCAGGTTAAAACGTTAGACTAGATCTCGAAATAAACATCTTAATTGTATTTGCATCAGGGAAAATTATTGTATTTCCCTCATCCATATTTTAGGTTTTGTAGATAGATATGGAAGTATATCTACAGCTGAAGTTTATTTTTATCTTTTTTTTTTCCACATCAAATGAGAAATTCTGAGAATAGAAAGGAAATTGTATAAAAGAACTATTTTGTAATCCTGGTTAATAGAACCTCTGCAGTTTTAAAGAAGAATACTTCAGAAACAAGTGGTGAATAAGAATGGGTAATATAACACATGGATGAAAGTGGATTTTATAGAAACTGCTGATGTTCAGAAAATGAAAGAGCTGGTAATAGCAATTAATGATTGTGAAGTCTGCTACTCTGTTCTGTGAGATGTTAAAACCATGTCTGAAAAGGGAAGAAGATTAAAATACATATTGATTGGCTGATGGGCAAAAGGTAAGGTTTAAAAGCAAAGAATTGACCAATATGTGTGGTATTAATTAAACTCTTCTCATCAGTGTGAATAAACAAGGTCTGGTAACCCATATCTGTAAATTCCTGAATTGATTCCAGATTGAGTGTACTTCAAAGGTCTGTACCATGTAAACCAGAAATCACCTTCAGAAGGATCTTTTCCCACAGCTCAGGGGAACTGCAAGACATGATCTTTTTGCTGCACGATTTTCATTCTGAGTTTTCCTGCTGATTTAGTAGGAAGTACATAGAGGCTGGATGATAAATGGGTTGATAAGATAGGCCCCAAAGTGCACAAGTTTGCCAGAAATATGTATGTCTTCCATGAGGACAGATGACACAGAAAAGGTAAGTGTGTTGTCAATTTGATCAGCTGTTGATAACTGGATATGATCAGTTATAAAATATTTGGACTAAACCTGTAAAGATGAAGACAGCAGAAAGGACTGTAATATTGGTGCTTTGGAGGCAGGACTAAATAACAGACTCTAAGGTGGGTTGGCTCCTGTGGGAAATCCTGACCACACTGAAGTAAATAGGAACTTTGGCCTTTTATTCACCCAGACCTGCATTACACTTGAGCTGATTACTTGCCCTCTGGGATGCACAATGCTTTAAGGAATATTACTCAGGCAGTATGTGCTTCTCAGTGTTTCTCCTGCCTTAGGTGGAGATCTTTTTTCTAGGAGAAATAATAACAATATTCAGCATTTCTTTTCTCTGAGACTTTGAAAACATTTTGTAAAGTGCCTTTAGCTCATTTATAGACTTCTGTAACTATGGCCTAAAAGAGTTTTAAAGTCTAAATTAAAACACTCCCTACTGTGAAATAAACAGAGCCGAATATTCTGACTCCTTAACTTAAGTGCCCCCCATTTCCCTTAAATGGGGGTTTTCTTAGATTTTGTTGTCTCACATTTTGATGCTTGAAATAAAATTTAAAAAGTAGAAGAATGAAACCTGGGTTAGAGGCGTTCAGTGAAGAGGAAAAAGTGTCTGCCTCATGACTATTTGGTGTCTCCAGTTCATTATATATAGCAAAGTTTATATATATTTTTTCCCATTTTCCTTTGTATATATTTTAAACAATATGTTTTATTGACATTAAAGACTACTCCATCATGGACTGTTGCACAAACAGGAAAGTTCTGTAGCACAAATAGCAAAAAAATACAGTAGGAGAAAATCACAGCTGAAAGCACAGAATTTCTACAGTTTAGCAGAGTCTTTAAGTAAAAATGTTTCATTGAAACACAAACTGAGTAAGTAAGGCTGACTCAGCTCTGTGTACTAGCTACTAATTTGGTTAGTTATTCTTTTAATTTAAGCAAAATTTAAGTTTCCAGAATGTCAGAAGCCAAGCCTGGCCCTCTCCATAGCACAGGTCCAGAGAGGGCTGCAGGGCTGCAGCCTCCTGCTGCTGCCTTTTTTTGGTGCAGCAGCTGCTTCACCCAGAGAGCTACCACTTGCACTGAGTGGTCTCTGCAAGCATTGGCTGGCAAATGTGATAGCTCTTTGCTAAAACTGTCCCTTCTTCAACCAGTCACTTTTTCAGTCAAGCCCTGATGCATTTTTGCACTTGGAGGTCCTTGCAGGTAGGAGGCTGTGGCTGTCTCAGCTGGCCAGCCATCTTCTCTGAAGGGCTAGCTGTCCCATACAGCGTCATTTTGCTCTAGCATCCATGAGGCCAAAATGGACTGAAACCATTGTGAACTGCTTGTTGCTTTGTGCATTCCCATCACATATTCGGACAGTAGTGCTATGTCACTTACAACCTTTTTCACCTGCTCCCTTTCTGTCATATCTGATGCCCTTATAAATATTTTGAATTGATTTCTGCAGTTGTATCATCCAGTCAACACTGGCCAGTACAAGTTTTTACTTTATTTTGCCCTGGTTACTCCCTGTTGCCTATAAACTGTTCTGAATTCCCTGCTGTTTGTTTTCACAAAACATCCAGTGCAGTTTCTGGCAAAGCCAACTATCTCAATAGCAAAGTTGCAGTGGTAGCTTAACTATGGAGATTTCACTCTATTTCTTTTGTCCAAGTTCCTCAAAAAAGTGAGGAAGTTGATTATCACACTGTTTTCAGTACTTAGCACTTCTCCATATTACGCCAATATGTATGACGGAGGGGAGCATCATGTTGATGGTGCTCAGGCATGTATTTCCAAAGGTATCAATTAGCAAATTAGCAATCTTATCTTGTGAGAGAATTGAAGAGGTTTGCTGTATTTTTGCTATCATAACAACATGACTACCTAGTGCTCTTAATCTAGACAGCCAACTAGTACGTTAGAGCCAGTGGAATATCATAATCTGTCATATGAAGAAGTAAGATGTGGGACAGACTGATTAAGTGACTGGCTGCAAACACTGTTCTAGAGTAAATTTTAACACAGACTTATGGGATCCATGTTCTCAGTCTCCTTTCAAGACACCAGATTTCACGAAGGTTTTTGTGTTGCTTATTCATTTTATTTCCGCTTATTAAAAAAATGCAACAAATTCAGTCATAATCTATGGTTGAGACCTATAACAACCAAGAAACCATACTGACAACTAAGAAAAATTACTGTTTTCTTCATAGTTAGTTTCAATAAAAATTGAATTGTATCTGGTTTTAAAGATACCCCTAGAGGAAAAATGAAAGATTAAACCTAGCCCTGGCAATGTGTTTATGAAAATTTTTCTTCAGTGTTTCAGAGAACCGGGTTCTTCCACACAGCCACATTATAATTTGTTAAACATCTTAATTCTCCATTTGTTTTTTTTAAATGTAGATATATAAAGAAGGGAATTAGTATTAGTCCCGTTGTGTCTTTCCTAGTGCTTCAGTTCGGTTATTTAGTTTCTTTGTGTGGACCATCAGGAGGTATGAGTGGAAAACCCGTGTGAAATATGACTTTTACAATAAATTGCCTGAAAATGATGACTGAATAAATATTTTTGAATGGAGCAAAGTGCATTTTCTTTCCCTTTAAATCCACTTTAAAAATTGGCACCAGTTCTCATCATTGTTTGGTTTTCTTTCTGTCACGTTAAGAAGTGGCCTCTGCTTCTAGTGTCTGTCAAATTCCCCGTTGTAGCTCCCCGACACTTCAGCTTGTCCCACTGGAGATGTTCAGGTATATTGTATTTAAATGCTTGATGTTCACCAGGCTAATGCAAGGAATAATTAGGAGTAATTATGATGAAATCTATCAAATTACTAAAACCTTAGAGGAGTTGTTCTTTAGGAAAAAAATTGTATTCACAACTGATTTATTCCTTTACTGGGCATCACACAGTCCAGGGGAAGAGACACTTAGGACTAAATTGTCCTTTTATGACAAGGTAACACACCTCACTGATCAGGAGGTGCCAGTTGATGTAATCATTTTGGATTCCAGCAAAGCTTTTGATACCATGTCCCACAGGATCCCTCTGAACAAAATGTCTGATACAGAGCTGGATAAACACAACATGTGATGGGCGAGCAACTGGCTCATGGGTCGGGCACAAGGGGCTACAGCGAATGGGGTGACATCAGACTGGGGACCTGTCACTAGTGGGGTTCCACAGGGCTCCATCCTCGGCCCTGTGCTCTTCAGCATCTTCACAAATTACTTGGATGCAGAACGGGAAGTTTGCTAGTAACACAAAACTGGGAGGAGCTGTTGACTCCCTCGAAGGCAGGGAGGCCCTGCAGAGAGACCTTGGCAAATCAGGGGTCTGGGCAATCACCAACCATATGGAATTCAACAAGAGAAAGATCCAGAATCTGCACCAGGAATGGGGCAACCCTGGATGTATGGACAGACTGGGGAATGAGAGGCTGGAAAGCAGTGCCATGGAAAGGCACCTGGGGGTCCTGGTCAGTAAGAAGTTGAAGATGAGTCAGCAGTGCCCTGGCAGCCAGGAGGGTCAAGTGTGTCTTGGGGGAGCATCAGGCACAGCATCACCAGCCAGGCAAGGGAGGGGATTGTCCCGCTCTGCTCTGCACTGGGGCAGCCTCACCTCGAGTGCTGGGGGCAGTTTTGGGCACCACAATAAGAGAAAGATATTTAGCTATTAGAGAACATCCGAAGGAGGTCAGTGAGGATGGTGAAGGGCCTTGAGGGGAAGCTGTATGAGGAATGGCTGAGGTCACTTGGTCTGTTCAGCCTGGAGAAGAGGAGTCTGAGGACAGACCCCACGGCAGTCTGCAACTTCCTCATGAGGGAAAGAGGAGGGTCAGACACTGATCTCTTCTCTGTGGTGACCAGTGACAGGACCTGAGGGAATGGCCTGAAGCTGTGTCAGGGGAGGTTTAGGATGAACATTAGGAAATGTTTTCACCCAGGGGGTGATTGAACACTGGAACAGGCTCCTCAGGGAGTTGGTCACAGCACCAAGCCTTCCAGAATTCAGGAAATGTTTGGACAACTACTCTCTCAGGCACATGGTGTGATTGTTGGGGTGTCCTCTGCAGGGCCAGGAGTTGGATTTGATGAACCTTCTGGGTGCCTTCCAACCCAGCATATTCTATGATTCTATGAAATCATCTAGTCATGCTGTAGAGTAGGGAAAAAAAGAAGACATGCAGGAGAAGGTCATGGGCATTCTGTTTCCTTGAAAAGGTGCCATACATCTCGTGAGATATTCTGAACATGTGATTCAAGTATACAGGTGTATTTTCACCTTTCAGTGTAAGGCCCTCAGTCCAGCCTGTACCCATATTCCAAGGTTTGGAAGGTGCTTTTTCCTGCCTGTTAGGCCCACACAGGATCCAGTCCCATCTAGTGGTCAGACCTGGAGGGTATTCAAAGTTTGTTGTTCTTGCAGCAGGATGCCAGGACTGGCTGCTTGTAGTGCAGGCTGAAGAAGACATACTGGAGGGAAACTAGGCACTAATGAGATTCAAATGTTTTCATTTAATGCAAGAATGAGGTGGTGCTGTTGAAGACAGTGTTTTACTTCAAGGGAAAAGCACTAGCAACGACTTTCTAAAACTGTGTTGAGCCGACTCAGCATGTCTCTTTGACCCATGACAGTTGGATTTTTGCAGCACTAGAACACAGCCCAACTATCTGTTTGCATACACAAGATGTTAACACCCACAGTGCCTGGCAGGATTCTGCTAAGAGGATTTTTACACCCATTCCTCTTAAAACAGAAAACACAGCAGAAGTTTGCAACTGTACAACTTTTTTTCTCTTTTATTCTTTCTGATCATGTACATCTAGGTCTTGGCTGCTGTAAAGCCTTTTGTGCCTTTCAACTATCGTGTAAGAAATAACCTATTTAGATGGTCTATTCCTGAATGCTACTCTAACTGCGTTTTTCAGAAATATTGTGATTTAATAGCTGTTCTTACATGGGCAGGGGAAGGAGAACCCTAAGTGCTGTGAAGTCACTCAAATGCAATTATAAAATGAAAGAGGGGGTAAAGATTGGAAAATTGCTAATCTGCATTATAAAATGTATAAATATATGAAACTGTATTGTCTTTCTATGTGTTACTTCTTCTCCCTTAGCAGTGCTTTGCTGAAGAGCCACACTTCTAGAAACAGAATATTTTCAGATGCCCCAAATTACATCAGGAAGAGGAAGCCAAAGAATGAACCAAAATACTGAACTTTTCCCAGGGAAGTGGGATGCGGTGTTTCCAAGAGGCAGCAGAGCTGTTCCCAGTCTCCCCAGAAAGAGGGATGATTTTGTGATGACAGGGCTGCTTGCAGCACCGTCAATCCCAGCCAGTTTAGAGAACCAGATTCCCCAAATGTTGTGGGTTCAATCATAGTTTTGAGTGGAAATCAGCTGCAGCTTAGGGTTATTGTGGAAGTACATGTTATAGCAATTCAGTGTTTCTACGACACTAAATTTAAACAGGCTGAAACTGTCTCTATTAGTAACTCTGCAGAATCTAGCTGATAATGCTTGTGCCGAGGGTTTTACTATGCTTCAGGAGCTCAAAGCTTTTTGTCAGAATGTTGCAAACCCACAGATCAGTTAATAAGCAACTAAAAACTGAAAAAATGCTTTAAACTGCAAATATGTCATGGCACAGATCTTTAATAAAATGTGTCAAGTAAAAGCACAGACATTGATTCCTGTGAGCGGCATATGACTTGGAACCTAGACTGAAGTGTAAGATAGGTGGAAACACGTCCCACATACAGGAGCATGCCACAGTGCCCTCTGATAACCCAGTGTGAAAATGCACAGTTGTCGCCGCAAATTCACAGACTGATGTGTGTAAGTGGATCAGCTCAGAGCACTAAGCCAAGCCAGTTAGGAGACTTCCTCTGGGAAGAAGCCACAGCGAACGCGCTGCCAGGCTGTGATGTGCTGCCCAGGCAGGCAGAAGGATGGTTTGGTCTGGGGGAGGAGCCGGGGGCCCCGGCGGCTGGGAGCCCCATGCTGGGCTCTGCCTGAGGTCCCTCTGAAGCACAGCGTGGCGAGCCTCGTGGTCCTGTGTAAACAGATGTCCATGGGATGATTCACAAAAATGTAATTACGCACAATAGTGCAAATGTTTAATTAATCAGGTCTCATGTCCTTATTATCCCCTCACTGGCTTTCACTAATAATGACCCAGAGGAAAATTCTCTGCCTTCTGTGAATTATATTTTATTTACAAAGGTTTCATTTCTTAGATGATTTTTCTCTTTCGTTCCCGGTTTACTACCAACAAGAAAATGTAATTCTGATGTCCTTTACAAGTAAAACTTATGACTGGCCTAAAATGCAAAAAATTAGGGAAGGCTTTGTGCTTCCTCACATGGTTCCTTTAGCTGAATAAATTAGAATAACTTAGCACTTAATACATCTCTTGCTTCACATTCAAAGGATGCATAAATATTTGGCACTAATCCTATGACTAAAGTTGAGAGGAAAAGAAAAGAGGTCTTGAACAAGAAGCTGTTCTGTTTGAGCAGAGCAATTCCTTCCAAGTTGGTTTTGAATCTATATGAAGCATTAAATCGCAGAAGGGTATCTGGAGCCAAGAATGGAGTTCCAGCCTCCTTCCCTGAAGATGCCGCTGCCACCCCCAAAAGTCAGCCACTGGAAAGAAAGTGTTAAAAAGGATATTGTTTGCATTAAGGGGCCGAATTTTCCACTGGGTAATCATCAGTGAAACCTAGTCAAGGGCAAATGAGGATGGCAGGCCTGATTAATTAATGTGCTACGGTGCTAAGAGCAAGATTTATGCTATTGGTTTTACGAGAATCATTGATATTAATACTGCTAGTAAAAATTTTGTACTGTTGTTTACTGTTTCCCTTTTTCACTGCAAATATGGTATTAAAACTACAAGTGACCATTGAGGAATGTAGCATTGTAGCTTTGCTCTCTAAATGTTACTCCTGCTCTACTGAAGAGCTCTTGCAGAGCTGCTATTAGATGCACAGTTGCATTATTTCCATTGTAATCTACTATTTTGGAGGCTTTTAAGCCTGATGAAAAAAAATTTACCTTGTGTTTAAATCAACTTTTCAAAGATGTCTATAGATCTCTATAGATCAAGATATATATTCCTACTCATGTAAATGTGAGTGCACTCCCACTTGTGCAGAATTTTATATGGAGTTTTCTGAAAAATGGAAATTTAAAAAATTGCTGTGTATGCAAATAGGTACTCAAACCTGAAAGAGACAAGTGTCATTACAAAGCACGGAGTAGAACAAAGTAACATTTTAGGGTTAACAAGGGCTACTGTAAAGACACTCATTCCTCTAAGCAAAAAAATGCTGATATAAAGCCGTTAAGTATTTTCATCACTTTCAGGTTGATATACAGCACATTCAGAAGTATCTGTTTCATAATGTGTTTGTAGAGTAGAAGCTGAATGCTGTTGCACTATGAACACTGTTTCAGAATGTGTTTATAGGCAGTTCCGCTTTTGTTCATTAATATGCCACAGGAAATACAGCAGTAAAATCTGAGGTTTGGGGTGTGGATTGTGTCTTGGGGTGGAAGGAGGGGATTGTCTGTTGCAAATAAGCTTGCTCACATCATGGAGAGATGAGTGGCAACCAACCAGGTCAGTGTCAGTGCAGCTTGTCTTTTTCTGATAACACACTTATGTGTTTACTTTTCCCTTAGACCAATGTGGAACATTTTGTTGGAATTATGCCTCTTCCTCTGGGTTTTTTTTTTTTTTTCCTTCTTGACAAGAAACTCTCAGTAGTCATGTATAGCTCAGTAAAGTCTGAGACTTTGCAGTAACTTTCCAAGGTCTCAGGACTGAGGCAAGCTTGCCAGGCTTTGTGGGGGGTCTTTTTGGGCTGCCTGGAGCTTTGGTTGAGTTAATTGAGCTGTAAAAATTCTTTATCAGGTGACTAATTTGTTTTACCTTTGTTTATCTCTGTACAGTCACAGAATAGCCATAATTTTATACTTTTCAGTACAAAAGTATCTCAGTGTCATCAGGGGCCCAAAACTACGCACATGGTTTGAGGTGTGGCCTCACCAGTACCGGGTACATGGGGACAATCCCTGCCCTGGTCCTGCTGACCACACTATTGGTGATAACAGGCCAGGGTGCCATTGGCCTTCTTGGCCACCTGGGCACAGCTGGCTCATGTTCAGTCAGCGCTGACCAGCACCTCCAAGTCCTTTTCTACCTGACAGTTTTCCAGCCACCCTGCTCCCAGTCTGCGGCACTACCTGGGGTTGTTGTAACCCAAATGCAGGACCTTTTACTTGGCCTTGTTGAACATCATGCCACTGGCCTCAGCCCATGGATCCAGCCTGTCCAGATCCCCCTGCGGAGCCTTCCTCCCCTCCAGCAGATCAACACTCCCACCCAACTTTGTGTCATCTGCCAGCTGACTGGGGGACACTTGATCCCCTTGTCCAAATCATCAATAAAAAAATTAAACAGGAATGGCCCCAGTACTGAGTCATTATAAGATGTATTTCAAAATACGAAACAGGCTAAGATAGTAACCTCAGAGAAGTGTCTTCCTCGATTTCAAATGAAAAGGTTTATGAGGATCTCAGAAAAAATTGAATCTTCAAGCAAGTTCATGAGCTCTAAGCACATGCCTGGTGACGGGGCATCACATGGTGATTCTGAAGTTATTGGTACCCAGTATCTTCACTGGCCCCTGCAGCCTCCTGACTCCACAGCATCCTGCAGAGCTCTGTGTCAAGCAAAAACTCAGTGATCCCACTGGCTGGGTAGCCTGTGGTCTTCCCAAACTCTCTCCTAGGGTCATGTCTTCATTTGTTATGTGAGCCACATGTGCTTGCTTGTCAACACCTGTGGGTACAGGATGCCTGGTGCTAAACCAAAAAATCACTCGGGGAAGGAGACTAGCCTGAAACCCAGCTTGGCAATGATGCTAGCACACCAGAACTGTCTTACAGTGATGACTGCTGTCTTTTGTGGCAGAAGAAACGAGGTGCATCAAAGCATCTGGTGAGTGCAGGCCCCTCCTAATGATAGTGCACTTCTGATGACTGATTACCTGCAATGTGTGCAGGAGAAATTTCATCTCCCTCGGACCTTGATTTGTCTGTCTGGGACTACTAGGGCACCAATGAAGCTTTGCCTTTGTCATTTCCACTTGTGAAACACAAAAGAAGTTTCAACAAGATGGTGACCTTGCCTGCCTGTAAATTAATGCAGTCATTTTCATGCAGCAGGACATATTTTCCAGTTTGTATGGGTATAGCATTCCTGCCTGAAGTCTTGCATCTGTCAGCTCACCATTGACAGCACATCAGTGGGCAGAAGCATGATTGCTGAGTGCAAGTATTTGGAAGACCTCAATGCATTGTAATTCTTGTTGTATTTGTGCTTAATTCCTTGAAAAGGTTTTGTACAACTTAAGCTTCTCACGTCTGCAGAGTGGTTCATTCAGGTGTATCTCCATCAAGCTCTGGGGAAATCCAGACCACTGAGATCACTCACAGGTGTGGATTTGTTACAAGTGATACAGTCTTTATCCACTCTGTTTATGGTGGGCTCCAAATATGCTACAAACTTAAGAACCTTGCTAAAAAAGTTGCCAAGTAATGTTAAACTAGGTGACACTTCTTTGCCCTGAAAGTTGGTTTTTGGTTTTATATGGCACATACATATTGACCAAAGGGTCACTCCTGCAGTATTACATCTGCTGTGTCAATTGCAAACCAGACTTGCTATTCAGCTCTCAAGGAATCACTCCTGGTGTGTTGACAGTTTTGCATGACACTGTGATAAAGTAATTTAACTTCTCTGTGTCTTGGTTTTCCTCATTTTCTTGGGAAAAAAAAGTCAAAAAAGTAAAAAAATCTTACATAGCTTTCCTACAATTATACATCTCCATGACTCCAAAAATTTGACCACAACTTCTATATTTTCAAAGGAACTCTTTTCAAAGAGCCTTGCATGTACAAGCTTGGAATATTTTTTGATTGTTTTCGGAGTGCCTGAAGAGTGTTAATTATATTTGCATCTTAGAACAGATGAACAAATTTGGTCAGGTGAATAATGCTGTTAGGTAAAGCTTTCAAGAATGTCTCAATCTGAATTGTCCTGTTGAAAATCATCCATTTGGGAAGTTTAAAATAATATCTTACTACTTTTCTCTTTTGTTAGTTTTCCTTCATTTTTAAAGCTGCTTTTTTCTTTAATATTCTGCAGCTATCATCCCACTGGCCTAGCACCTAGTAGGAGACACGTCACCCCTAATGGTCTAGGAGTTTGAAAACATTATTATTATTGTTCTTGTTGTTTCTTAAATGTTAGGCATGGAGTTGAAAACCCTTTTTTCCTACGATATAAAAATTATTAGAGAAATAGAAAATAGCACTGATGAATGTGAATTAAAAAACAGGAAAACCAGAAAATTGATGGGGGAAACAAAAGTTTGAAGAGGCGTCTATGGAAAAATCTACTGACAAACAAAAGAAATCTGCAATAGTCCATTGCTAATTGGTCCAGTTACTATTTATAGTGCAGAAAACATGGCAATTCAATAAATACTTTTGTTACACACTTGATAAAAGCCCCTCCTTCTCTCAGTACTGCTAAACACTTCGTAGTTCTGGTAATAAAGAAAGAAGATGTTACGGAACACCTTTGAAAATCCGATTGTTTAATCTCCTATTGAATAAAATGGCTTAAAACTCCTTTGAGGCACTAGCACTGACTGTCGTACTCAGACACAAAAGGACCACGCAGACACCGTTCTGTCAGGATAGGGCCTGGGCCAAAAGAGAGAGCAAGGAAGGGCCAAGGTAGAAGGAAGAAGAAAAAAGGAAGACCGGCCCGGCCCTTTATTTTGTCAGTTATATATCTTTTTAGAGACAACCATGGATTGGAGGATGGGGTTACCACCTCTCCATGACACTGGTCAGATCAAAAGTCTATCATAATTCTCCACCTAACAAAAAGAATGATAATAATAGATACCGGTAGGTAAACATGCCTGATGCTTACAGTAAAGTGCCTGGGAAATTCTACTACAGGAATGAAAACATAGAAAGACTGCAAAATTCAGGGCGACAACTGACTTTTTCCCTACCATGTCTCATAACCATTCCAAGAGATTAAAGCAAATACTGGGCAAGAGCACAAAGGGGTACTCAGCCCACTGTTTTGGACATTTGTGCCACATAAAATAATGGAAAATCAGCTTAGGTCCTAAATGAAAGGATGATAATTCTGTTAGCAACCAGCATGGATCAAGAAAAAAGGTCTGAAAAAATAACTGGTGTATTTGAGACATTTTAAAATGCTGTTTGATAAAAACAGCTTGTTAATCCAATAAACTAAGAAATCTCTGATGCATTTTAATTTGTATTAACATGCCATTAACTTTAAAGCCTAGAGTGGTACCACACCATTATTGTACTCAAATATATAATGAACAAGGGACAGGTCTCGAGAACATAGTTATGAACAGCTCCTTTTCTCTGGCCACAGATGTTTGACCCAGCCTTGTGCTGTTTAACTTTTCCCTGAGCAATGACCATAACTGATAAATAGCTGTTCATTCCACAAGAATAGCAGTACTGGTTGTTTAGTATAGCTAGGATCCAAGAAAGCGATATGCATCTCCATGGCTCTTTCATTAAACGTAATCTTATAATTAAGGGGCTCTCTAATGGAAAAAAAATACTGTGGCTTGTGGTCCTCATGAGCAAGGAGTGTTGTACTGTGTTTAACACCCGTAAGGCTGGCACTGAGCCTGCTGGAATATTGCCCACCACTGGTCCCATGATTCAAGAAGGAGCTATGATACAGAGAGAGTTCCAGGAGAGGCCCCAGGTTATGCTGGAACCTAAGTGTGAGCTGCAGTGCAGAGTGACATGCAGGACCTCTTTCTCTATTCACCAAACTCCTAACAAGACTAAGAAATGGGAAATTGAAGTTAGACAAATTCTGGCTAAAATGAAGACATTTCTGCAAAGTAATAGTCACTGAAACAACACAGGCGATGATTCATACTGGGGGAAACTATTTTGGTCAAGATGTCTTTTTTTTTCTTTTCTAAGAAGTATGCTTTAGTTCAAGAGCATGCATTGTGCAGAACCAGGCATTTCCTAAGGGAAGTTTGTTGTCTTTTGTTATAATGTGTCCATTCTGACATTAAACCCTATTGATCTAATCATAGGGGCTAAAGTCAATATTTAGGCATATCAATAACACATCTGACTTTTCAAAATTCTTCATTTGATTTCATTAACCTTAACTTCTGGATGTTATTCTACTTCTCATTGATTACTTGTAAATATAGAAGGATGAGGCTGCATTAGTGATTTTGACTACTGAATCTGTACTGTTATCACAGGAAAGTAGAATTTCATACTGTGTCCAGGTTTTTGTATACAATGATATTGTATATTTTCAATTTCATAAAATAAGGACATGACACTGGTAGAGAATCTTTCCTTCTTTTAGGGACCTAAAGTTGGTACCTGCTTAAGTACTATATTTCTCGAGAACAGATGTAAGTCTTCCTTTCAGCTACAGAATAACTCCCCATAGGCTGAGAGCGAAAGGTGCACTTCCGCCAGTCATCATGCAGCCTCTGATATCACTAGTGATGCTTCATTGCCAATGAGCCGGAACACCCATTAAAAAGAAAACCCAGTGCTTTCCTTCCCAACATGGATTATGGATTATATTATAGAACATAAAACCTGAAATATATTGACAGTTAAGTCAGATGCTAGCCATGGATGATGCTGCCATCAGCATAAAGCACTCAGGTTAGGAAGAAGCACCACAGGATTTTCCTTTCAACCAATCAAGGTGGCCACTTCAGGTTTGCCTTGATCTTCGAACTTATCTTCAAGCGGTTTAGGTCTTGGGGTAAATCTGAAGCATTTGGAGGTGGCTGTGCTCTATCAAGTCCAGATTCAGGAAAATTTTACAGTTTGCATAGCTAGAGGAAGTTGTCACCTGTCATTACAGAATCACAGATTGAGTCAGTTTGGAAGGGACCACTTTGGGTCATGTAGCTCAACTTTCTGCTCAAGAAGAGTCATCCCAGAGTACATTGCACAGGATTGGGTCCAGACAGTTCTGGAATATCTCCACTGAGGGAGACTCCACAAACTCTCTGGGCAGTCTATGCCAGTGCACGGTCACCTGGTTCTTCCTCATGTAGAGGTTGAGCTTCCTGTGCATCAGTTTCTGCCTGCTGCCTCTTGTCCTATTGCTTGATACTACCAAAAAGAGCTTGGCTCTGTCCTCTTCTTACCCTCCCTTCAGATACTCACAGACATTGGTGAGGTCCCCCCTCAGTCTTCTCTTTTTGAGGCTGAACAGGCCCATGTCCCTCTTTCTTTCTTGAGCATATCCCTCAAAAGAGATATTCCAGTCCCCTCATCATCTTTGTCACCCTCTGCTGGGCTGGCTCCAGCAGCTCTGTGTCTCTTTTGCCCTGAGGAGCCCAGAACTGGACACAGCACTCCAGATGCACCTCACTAGGGCTGAGTAGAGGGGCAGGATCACCTCCCCCAGCCTGCTGGTAATGTTCTTCCTAATGCACCCCAGGACACCACTGGCCTGCTTGGCCACCAGGACACACTGCTGGGTCATGGACAGCTTGTTGTCCACCAGGACCCCCAGGTCCTTCTCCTCAGAGCTGCTTTCCAGCTGATCAGCCCCCTGCCTTTGCTGGTACCTGGGGTTATCCCTCCCCAAGTGCAGGACCCTGCTTATGCCTTTGTTGATTTTCAGACAGTTCTTCTCTGCCCATCTCTGCACTCTGTCGAGGCCCTTCTGAAAGGCTGCACAGCCCTTTGGGGTATTGGCCCCTGCTCCCAGCTCTGTGTCATCAATGAACTTGCTGAGGAGGCGTCTGCCCCTTCGTCCAAGTCACTGATGGAGAAGTTAAACAATACCAGGCTCAGGACTGAACCTTGGGGAACACCACTCGTGACAGGCCTCCAACAAGACCCTTTGCCAACACTGGGGTTGGTTGTTCAGCCAGTTCTTATTAATGCTAACCAACAATGACTTAGAATGGTATAAGATATATGTAGTATCATAGATATATATATAAACTTCCTAATCTGAATCTTAACATTTGAAGATGACCAGTAAAAATGATTTCTTTACATAACTCTCTTGAAGACCAAGAAGCTAAAACAACAGAGCAATTAAGCCTAAGCACCATTTGGCACTATTTAGAAGTGGATATGAGGAGAGGCTTCCTACTCTGTTGAACAGAGCCTGCGTCACTTAAGGAGGAAACAGGGAGCTAATGCTTTTTCTGAATTGGAGCTTTGCCATAGCCCTCTTTTGAACTGGAGGATGTGTTAAGTGAGGTTTTCCACAAATACTGCAAGTAGCTAAATGGGAGAAGTTTTAGCACCGTTGTTTGCTAAAAGTAGGAAATAGGTTATTAAAGAAAGTGAATGGAATGTCAGCTTTTGATGATGTTGTTCTTCATATGAAAACTCAATCAGAATAAACTTCCCCTTTCAGAGAAACTGAAGGGAACGTTTATGCTGAGGAGGAATGGGCAGTAGCTCCAAGTGACAAGTTTGTAGACAAGACCACACTCCTCCGATGTAGTAAGACTGTCTGAAGCTTTATAGAGAACTCAGGAGTTGTCAAGCTGAAAAAAACAACCCACCACCACAACAAAAAGCAAGCACGCAAGTAAAAACAAATCTGGAAAAGAAATCAATATCTATTGAACAGTAAAATGAGTAGCAGCAGAAAAAACAGTGGGGAAAATTCAATTAAAATAAGAGAAGAAATGAGCCAATGACCTTTTCTATGAACTCCAGTATTCAAGTTTTCTATAAACACCATCTAAGTCATGCAAATATGTTGTGCCAAAAGCATTTGAGACAAAGAATAAATAAATAAATACCATATGGAGATCCAATTGGTCACCGTGCCAGAACTAACCTTTGAAACAGGCTACAGTTCTAAATATGGGAAATGGAGAAGGGGGGCTGGGGCGAGTGAGGGGGATTGGAAGAGAGAAAAAGAATAAAAGACCTTTTGTTTCCTTTACAGAAGAGAGAAGGCTCATTAGTCCAGACAGTTTTTGGGAGAGTTTGCTGTTCCAGGACACTTATCTACCACAACATTGTGGTGGCATTGCTGGGTTCCTGCTCTTTGTCATATTCCATTGCAGTCTGGGACCTGACAGCAGTAAAGAATTTTCTGAAATGGATTCAACTGGTTAGCATTGCATCCACCCACTCACATGCAAAAAGTCCCAAAGTATCATCAGTCATGGATAATTTTCTGAAAAACATGAACTCCTTGGCTCTCTCAGGAACCATGACAAAAACTCACTGCTTTAGCAATGATTTAGTCAATGGAACTCTGTTTTTTTAATGACCATTTTTTCTCTTTATTGTCCACAGTCTGAAAACACGGAAACATTCCAATGCTTTCTTATCTGAAATGGCGTGGAAGTCAAGTCTTTCTCACAGTTTTGTGTACAGGTGTCACATTTAGGCATCTCTCTTCTTTTGTCAGAACTAGGTAACAAAATGTAACCCACCACTTCTTTTCAGGACCTGCTGTTAGAAACTTTGTATGTGGCAGAAAGGTGGATGTGCCTTTCCTCTTGTCACAATAGGTTTTTGACTGATATGCTCAACACCATGGTTGCAGCTCTTGAATTAGATCATTGCAATCACAAGTATTTCCAGTGGCATCAATAGTTATGCTTCAATATCTGTGGGCTTTATGAGAGAGTGGTAGTCTATGCAAGGATACCCAGTTGCTGATCACATTATGGATATAGTGGGAAACCTAACTCCACAGATAATGTGATAAATATAATGGGAAACTTTTGCCCAGCTATGTATTCAGGGATGGGAGAAACTGAAATAAAGGAAACTGTATTTCCTGTTTCTCGGCCAGAACGAGAACTTGAGCTAGTAAAATAAAAAAAGAAAACCTCACCTCATGTTTTAATGGAAGTCCTAAGTCAGGGAGTTATAATCACTGAAGACTGTAGGTTATGAACACACATATGTGTTTATATATATATATATANTATATATATAAAGTAGGGAAAATTTATTATATATTATCCTGCTGAGTATGAATCTGAGACAGAAAACTCTCCTGTTCTGAAGAATGCATGTCTGTAGGCTAGCAGCAGCTGAGCAAAGACATAAGAGGTGTGTGGAGAAGAGCAAGTGGGACTGAAAGAGAGAACTGAGGAAGGAGCATCTGGGGACCTTCAAGCAACCCAACGATTTCAAGGGATATAACTTCACAGCATGTATTAAAATTAAATCAAGAGAATGAGTTGCCTGATGAAGAGGGAAGCTTTAATGCTCATAAAATACAATGAGCTCATTTAAATTGTCGGGGGATATGTAAGCGGACTGACTTCAAACCAAACAACCGTTTGTCTCCTTGTTTGGCAATTATTAAGTTTTAGTGTTATTAATGTTTGCTAAATCTTAGGGTGGGCAAGGCCAACATCTGCCTCAGTAGCTGTGTTCATTGAAGTCATTTCAGGAAGAGAAAGTTACTGGGATCTATTGTTGTATTCTAATTGTCTGGTAAATTCTTAGTAAGGAAAGTGTGTTTAGGCATAAAATAAGGCAACTCTCAATTAAGAGAGAGATCCAAGGGAGCAGCTAGATTCTTGAAGTTCTCACTCATTTTCCCTAGACCAAATTTTGAACTTTCTCCATTCAGAGGATGCTTTTCTACTGTGAATTCAAGTTAATCTAAAACATACTGAAAAACAGGTTGCATTACATCAAATTGGGGTCAGATGTTTGCTAAAGCTATGCATTTCTCAGCTTTGCAGAAAAGAACCTGGTTATCCTGAGGGACAACGAGCTGAGCATGAAAGAACAACATGCCTTTACTGCAAAGAAAGCTGATGATATTCTGGGCTGTGCTAGGCGGACTGCTGCCAGGAGGTTGAAGGAGGTCATCCTTTCCCTCTCCTTGGTGCTGGTGAGGCCACACCTGTAGCGCCTGTAGCCAGTTCTGGACATACTGAAGAGAGGCCAGAAAAGGGCCACAAAAGTGGTTAAGGGAGTGAAGCATCTCTCCTGTAAGGGAAGGCTGAAAGAGCTGGCACTGTTCAGCCTGAAGAAGAGCAGGCTCAGGGGGATCTTCTCCTTAAAAAGAAGATGCAGACAGGCTGTTGTCAATGGTATGCAGAGGCAGGACCAGAGGCAGTAGGTGTGACCTGAAACACAGGAGGTTCTGCCTGAACATCAGGAAACAATACTTCACTTGTGAGTGTGGCTGATCCCTGGTACAGGCTGCCTGGAGGAGTTATTGAGTCTCCATCCTTGGGATATTCAAAAGCTGTCTGGCTATGCTCCTGGGTAACCAGCACTGGGTGGCTGCAGAGGAGGCCGCACCAGTTGACCTTTAGACTCCCCTTCCAACCTCATCCAATCCGTAAGTCTGATACATGTGAGAGGTTCCTGGAAGGCCATTTCAACAGAAAATCTAGTTCAACTGTGCCCAAACCATTTAGTATCTTCATAAGAAGGATCAGTTGCACTGGGACTGGTATTCTATCTTCTTGATGGACTTCTGAACACAAGGTATTTATTTTGTATTCTACAATATGATTTTGTTCTTAGACAGTTTATAAAGGGTTAATAAATTCTTATTAGAGGTGAAAAAGAAGTATAAGCCTTGCAGTAACAAGTGATATCAAAGCTTATAAGCTTGTCAAGATGAGGGGTAATGCATGGTTTTTAATAGTGGTTAGCAACCTATTGACTGACTGGATTTTAAAACTATTGATTATTTATTACAACTTCTATTAATCATTTTTTTTACTAACCATTTAATAACTTTCCATTTTCTGTTTTTAAAGTGAAACTTGATATAAAATCATACTTCCAATCAAAATAAAGAAATCAAGGTAAATGCAGAATATTAGAGTCTGGCTAATGTATGAAAATATTGAGTTTTAATTATTCTTTGTTTGTGTCTCAGTCTTGCTATACCAAGATGTGTAGGCCTGATTAATTTTGACTCACACAAATATTTATTAGGTATACAAACACATTTCAGTCTTTGAATTTATAAAATTTAAATTGTCCCCAGAAATTTTTCAAGAACCCAGTTCGATAAGGGAATTAAGGAATTCTCCCCAGGAATAAAAACTTGGTTAAAAATCTAGGGTGTGACCCTTTTCTTTAAATGCTAAGACAGCTATTTCTTGAATTTGGCAAAAAAAAAAAAACAAAAACACCAACTCAAAACCAACAAAAAACGCTCTGCTATTTGATCAAATGTTTGATTACTGTTCCAGGAGGAGTTGTTTATAAGCACACGAAGAGCTCTGTGCTCTTCGTGTGCTTATACTGATAACTGATGCTGGGCCTAATTTAATGGGAGGCTGCTGTACAGTTCTTCTGTTAACTTTATAAAAACATTTGTTAAGAAGGACATCTAGTGGGTCATCTGGTTCAGCAGCCACAGTGTAGTTATTTGTGTTGGATTCCTACTGGGTTGAAGGGTAGAAGGGTTGAAGGACAAAGGGCACAGAGGTAAGGCTGAACTGATTGCTTAGCATACCTCTTCTCCCCCTCCAGCTCTGCTGTTGTGGGCACAAAAGTTTGCCTGCAAACCTGTTCTCCAGCCTGAAGGTCTTCTCTGAGAGTGTTTTAGATTGCATTGATTCAGTCTCAGAAGTAGAGATGTAGACTCAGTTTGCTTTCCATTTGATGGTATTCATGTAGCAACAGTACAAAGTGAAAAGTCTTTAACTCACTCTCCTTGCCCACAAAAATAAACAGAATGATAGAAATATCTTCAGCTGGCTAGGCTAAGGCCTGGATGAATATTTGGAGAAGGAGAAGATCTTTCTGCCATTGTCAAGAGCTGTCCTCCCATGGTGGGAGTTTGCCTGTGTGAGGTTGTCATCCTGTGTCCTGGATGCTCTGCTCTGGGGTGCAGGAAAGGTGTTTTCCACCCTGACTGCCTCCCACTGTCAGGGCTTCATTTTCAGGCCATGTAGGAAGGAGACCTTTTCCATGTGGATGAAGTTCACCATGGACTGTAATGACATTTGTGGGAAGACTTCTCTCCTTTGCGGCTCCTAATGCTCATAAGTGGTGATTTCATGCCTTTCTCTGCCAACAGGTTGCTAGAATCCTCATCAGACTTTGCAGGCATGTGGGATATTTCTTTCCTACTTCTCTGCACTCATCTGGAAGATGAGTATGCACTCCACAGTTAGTGAGCCATTCTGCCACTGCAGGCTCAAATAAATAGCCCTACATCATGTTTCCTTTGACAGTTAATGCTGCAGTATATAAGCATGTTGCTCAGCAGTCATAGTGTAACTCATAGAAACCCCTCATTGATTCACAGTGTCCTGATGTGGCTGCCATGAACATAAACCCAAGCTTTGCCCTGCTTTTCCACTGTGATGAGTTTAAAAGAGTCTTGTTTCAATTGTTGGTATAAAGCATCCTTCTAGGAAAAGGAAATTCCTGTATGCCAAATCAGAAGGTCTGATTGAGGTGACTAATTTTTGGAACAGCAGCAAAAGCAGCAACTGTAGGATTGATAGGCAGAAATCCCACCACAACCATCACTATTTGTCATGGTTTAAGTCCAGATGAGGACAAAGCCCCAGCCAGGCACCTGCTCCCTTCCCTCCCCCTGGTGGAATGGGAGCAAGAATTGGAAGAATAAAAGTGAGTAAACACTTGGGTTGAGATACAGACAATTTAATAAATAAAACAAAAGCAACACACTCAGGCAAAGCAAAACAAGGAAGTCATGCACTGCTTCCTATGGTCAAGTAGATGTTCAGCCACCTCATGAGAGCGGGCCTCTAGCATGAGTAACAGTGACTTGGGAAGACAAAACTGTCACTGTGAACATTCCCTGGTTCCTTCTCTTGCCCCCAGCTCTATTTGCTGAGCATGATGCAATATGGTATGGAATATCCCTTTGGTCAGTCAGGGTTACATGTGCCAGTTGTGTCCCCTCCCAGCTCCTTGTGCACCCCCAGCTTACTCGCTGTTGGGACGGTGTGGGGAGAAGAAAAGCCCTTGACTCTGTGTAAGCACTGCTCAGCAGTAACAAAAACATCCCTGTGTTACCAACACTGCTTCCAGCACAAATCCAAAAGACAGCCCCATACCAGCTACTGAGAAAAAAATTACCTCCATCCTAGCCAAAACCAGCACACCATTTTAGTTTGAGATCCTGGACTTAGAAAAATGTCTGGAGTCTTTTACTTTCTTTCTCGTTATAATTTCCAGTCACTTAAAACTCCAAGCCACTATTTTGCCAAGTCAAGATGGAAGACTAATGTTGCTTTCCTTAATAGTGCTTCCAACATCATGCTTGCTGAAGAGAATATCCATGTAACAGACAGCTTTAATGCGTGATACTTTTAATCCAATGCTAATCTTTGACCAGAAGGGAATTATGGAACAATTTCCCCATGATATACTTATCCCTCTGTACACCTCAATTCGCCAAGAAATCCTGAGGTGTGGAATGCTCTTAGTGGACTTTATTTGAGCTAAACTTTGCAGGATTGGTCCTCCAGCTTATGGGAGAATACAGCTGGCAGGGTCAGAGAGAGACACAAGTAACTTGATGAAAAATGGTGGTGAAGAGAGGTGGCTTCCTGAAAAGGATGGCTCTGACAGTTTAACAGGAAAACAAAACCCCACTGCTTCCCTGCTCTTACTAGGTTATGGTTCAGCTGCTTTGGCCTTAGCAGCAGTCTATGTGGAGCTCCCTGTCAGTTGCCACGTCACATCTCATTCACTTCTGCACCGTGTCATTGCTCTCATGGAGAAAACAGGCAACTCAGAGAATTTCCTTTCTGTTACCTGATATACCGTTATTCACCTCTTATCATTTTAGCAAAGTAGTTACACTGCTGTCAGAGGTAATGGAGAGCATGCCGCTAAGAAAATTGGCTGTAATTTATTTATCAATTGTTTCTGCATACCACAAAAAGAGGCCATCTACTTTACGGCTGGGTCTAAGGTATCTGAGAGCCCTTGAAGTTCATGGTTTTCCGGTATTCTAAGTTCTACTTATGGCTTTTCCTGTATATGACACACAACACCACCCCTGTGGTCTTCAAGGCTGATTTCTTCTTTGCTTTCTTTAGTCACAAATCATTCTGAGGCGTCCCTTAAGTGCATTTGTATTGTTAAGTGCACCGGCCTGATTTGGTGTTAATTCAATTTGAGTGCCCTTAATATCTTGCGGGAGTGAGGCAATGCATGAGAGCTGTACCTTGTAAAAACAGGTTCCAGGTCTGCCTGAGAGCAAAGCACCTTTCCCACAGCAATTTACCAAAGTTGCTGATAAAATTTTCATAAGGAAACCTTTTTAGTCTGACCCTATTGTGTTGTTCTACCATTAAGAGTTGGGGAACTGAGACTGTATTCTGGTGACAGTTTATCACTATCTCCATTATTTTAGTGTACAGACAGCCTACTGATGGGTCACAGCCTACATCATGTCCTCTTACAGTGTGGAAATGGCTTTCAGAGCTGGAGCCCAGAGGTCCAAGTATGCCAGCTGCAGCATTCGTATGTCAATACAACTGAAGTGAACTCTGCATAAACCAGTCACCTCTAACCTTCAAATGATGGGAGATGGGACATTTTAGTGCATTTAGGGCCAAGCGAAAAGAAAATAAAGCAGAAATAAGAATAGTTAGCCGTAAGGAATGTGTGGAAGAAACAATATCACATTTTCATTAAGGAAATTACTAACAATCAAAGATGAAAAGCCAGTTTTAAAGTAACTGGGAAAACCAAAAACTCTCTTCCTGCATGAGGACTAATTCTGCTCTCGTATAAGTTATTGTAAATCCTAAACAACTCCAAATTAACTGAAAAAGCTTATCTTACAAAGGTGAGCCACTGTCTAGTACCAAGGAAAGTGCCCATCTGCCAGGCAGATTGCCTCTCTACACTACTTTCCCCCCACATACTCTGGAGACCACGGAGTCTGAATGAAGGGCTGCTGCATATGTCGTATTCAGAACCTGTATGTTCTCCTATGCTATATGAACACATTTTTTTCAGCTGTTATAGAAAGCATAAACAAAGTTATGATACCTACTATTTCGAAAGAAAACTGAGAAGAACAAGAAAATTATGAAATAGACAAGGAAAAGAAGAAGGAGCATGAAAGAGAGACAGGTGATGAAAGATAGTACAATGAGAGGGAGGGAAAAAAAAGAAGGAATGAGGAAGAAGAAAGATAAACAGAAAGGAAGGGAAGGGAAGGGAAGGGAAGGGAAGGGAAGGGAAGGAAGGAAGGAAGGGAAAGAGAAAGAAAGAAAGAAAGAAAGAAAGAAAGAAAGAAAGAAAGAAAGAAAGAAAGAAAGAAAGAAAGAAAGAAAGAAAGAAAGAAAGAAATTACCTCAGAGTTTTACACTGAATTTAACAGAAAGTTTGGAAGTTTAGGCAGTGTGGCATGTCTGTTCCACACAGGTACTAAGTGATGAGGCTAGATGGCTTGATTATGAAGAGCAACTTTTGTAACCTAACACACAACGATAAATCTGATTCACTCTAAATTGCCTTTGGGAATCTTGTCCTCCTTACCAGCATGACTTACACTCACTTGCTGGTGGGCAAAAACTTTGATCCTGTGTCCCATGGAAGTCAAAGGGAGCACTGCCTTTGACATCAATGAGTGCTGGATCACACCCCAGGTGAAAAAAAAGAGTTTTGCTTCTAGTCGGACCAAATGGATGAATAAATCAGAGCCTTGTGTGTGTGGACTCAGGACTGGTTGTATGTGTTTCTCGCAGAGAAGTGTTACAGTCCAAGTATGTGTGACCAAGGCAATCTGGTTAATTATAGGATAATGCTTGAGGCAAGCACAGTGTTACAGATACCAGCTAGATAACTGTGTTATAGAAGAATTTATAACAACTTTGAGCATCAGCCTTTTGATCTTCAGGGGTATTCAAGGAAGAGAGAGAAAAGGCAATTTTTTCAATGTGTCATTAAGAGAAAGAGCAAATACTTACACGTTTCTCTCTCTAGCATTCAGTATTATGCTCTAATGCTGTGTTCTATTTCCAATTACTTTTGAAGAACTATGGAAGTTTTCAGAAAAAAGAACCGGCTGCATTTAATATTGCATACTTGCCCTTCACCAAATCAGAGTGCATAACTGTGTTAGGTATTTGCAAACTACCTTGTCACATATAAATGAGGCAGAAGTGGCAAAGGGTAGAGTAAGCATCATGATAGGCCCTATGTGTCTGTCCTGTTCTGCTTTGTCTCCGTGCACCACTGAGGTCAGTCACAAAGCTGGTACTGCAGGGTGCTGTGGAAGTGCTGGGCCACCTGAGAAAAGTGCCTGCAAGCCTGATTCAGCCTCAGCTGTTTTTATTCTATGATTTATGTTGGCCCTTCAAGCTACCCAGTCTCCTCACCGCTTTTCTTGATTTCTGCATAACGCCTTGTAACGATTTTTTGAGTGTGGAGTGAATACAATTTGACCTATCTTTCCTAATCAAAACACTGGGGAAATTTTTCCACTTTTTCTCTTATTTTTTTTCCCCAAGCTCAGCTGAACATGGAGAGTTAGTGATTTCAGAGAGGAGCCATCGAGGATGTTCTGGACGGCCTCCTTGAGACAGGTTTCTTTGAACAGCAGTGATGAGATGTGGCTAGGGAGAGAAAGTCAGGAAGGTAAAGTGGCAGATCCTGACCCACAGGACAGTGGGGCCAAAAACACGCGGTCCTTTAAGATGAATAGGTAGATTCCACAGCAGCAGCTGTAGCAACTCCCTGTGAACGGGTTAGGAGGTCCTTTCTGATGGATCAGCAGTAGGTCAAAAAAGGGACAGAGGAAAGAGTTTCATTCTCTTGCTCTCACATTATAAAACAATTTTAGGGACTCTGAGGTTTATAGTTATTGCAGTAGGTCCTGGGATTTTTAAGAATTAAGGGTTATTTGCAGTGAATTTTAGGGGTGGAAAGTGTGTGTTGGAAGGATTTGTGCTACCCTTCAAACAAGAGAGAGGGAACTCTGTGTGAGAGATGGGACACAGCACCATTCTCTGGAGTCTTCCAGCATTGCTTTGCTTCCATCTGAGGATAAATAAATGCCTCTGTGTATGGTGTTTTGAAAGAGAAAGCTCCAGTTCAATCAGGCAAATAGTCTTTGACTTCCTAATCTAGTGAGAAATGGAAATGCTCTTCTCTTTCCCTTCCTCTTCATTAGTTTATGTACATCAGCTCCCATCATGTTTACCCATGAAGAAGTGGTTTCAGCAGGACTGCCATCTTTGTAGCTTTTTCTATAAACGCTTTAAGCCCCATTGTATAACTTAGATGGAAACAAGTAAGTATTCAAATGAAACAGTAAACCTCAGGAGATCTTGCTGCCAGGACATAAGCTGTGTAGTCAGGAGAAAAATAGCCAAAATAAGAAGCTATGGGCCATGCCTCATGTTAACAGAGACGCAGGTGTTTCCCCTGACTATTTTGAAAAAAGTCTTAGCCAAGCCCTCTCCACATGGCTTCAAGTGGGAATGCATCTTACTGCTCAAGATGCTAAAAAATTTGAGTGATTTACACTCTTCTAAACCTACTATGCACTTCCACTGTTAATCATACATAATCCACAACAATGGCACTCTCTTTGTGCACCACGTTGGAAGTATCTGGGTATCATATATTCAAATTAAATTGTGTGCTTGAGGGAGCTCATGATCCCCAGCACACTTCTGTGGCAGCATGGTTTGCAGGCTCCATACACTACTTGCGAACAATCTATTGTGTGTGTGACGGCGAGCTTGAATCCCTGCCTGGGATTATCTGAAAACTCTGGAACTTGCCAGCAGGAAAATTTACAGCTAAACAATTATATTGTTGAAACTCTGACAAATCCACCCCAGTTTATGGCTTTGAAAATAGGGCTAGGTGAATGCAACTGAATATATTATAGACTGTAACACAGCCTCCTGGGGACTGCATTATAGAGTCTGTTTACTTTGACTGACACTCTTCATTTTTCTTTTCTTCCAGACATTATTGCTGCAAATGATATTGCTGCTCAATATGGATTTTCTCCTCAAAAAACTGGTTAGGTATTTGGATAAACATCTTCTGAACAAGTTCTTTTATTATTATGTTGATGATTTTTGGAAGCAATCCAACAGTAAGCAGTAGCCACCCAATACAATGTAAAAAGCAGCAACCTTTGTAAATGAGCAACAATGTAAAAAGCAGACTGGCATTATATTGGTTTATCGGACTACAGAGAGGTGGGATTTCTGGAAGTTCTTTCCAATGGAAGGTAGTTTTAAAAATTCCAAAGATGGACAGAAAGGGGAGAAGATACACTTTTTTTCTACCGATTACTTTTCTATAAACAGAAATTGACATCCCCCAAAATAAACTGGTGACTTTTTGCCAAGGGTGAAATAAATTTCATTCAAGCACAGAATGGCATTAATTTTACTTAAGCAGGCAGAGACTTTATTGCAAAGGAAAACTACTCAGAAAAAGGAAAATTTATTCAAAAATCAATCACAGTTTTCCTGGATAAAATCAGCACTGGGTGATGCAGGGTGGCAGCACTTTTTTCTTCATGTTGTATTGGTACCAGAAATTGGAAATTCACTACCATTTTCCATTTTCTTCAGAAATTACAACATCTCTGATGCTGAATGCCAGAACAGATGGCAATGACTGGTGACCATGTTATGCACAGGTACATTAGTCTGAAGAGCAATGTTTTTTTTTTTCTTTTTTTACCAGAGAAAAAGTAGAAGTGCAAAATTTCATCTTGAAATCGTTCTCTGCTTGACAAATAAATCATCCTTCATCTCACTTGGGAAGGACCAAAGAGCACCTTTTAAAGAGATGGCTGAGAGATGGCAGTTTTATCCATGTGGGCTTGAGTTGTAAAACACAAAGTATACCTTTTAAGTATAATTTTATGAACAGGAAAAGTATATTTTGGTCTGATGCATGAATCTTTTATCTACCTTACTCCTGCCATTTGTATTTCCTGCCATTTGGGAATATCCCAAATGGTCTCTGCTTCTCTTTGTTGTTTTATAATTCCTTTTGTACGGCAGCCAATGCTAACATTTCTTTCTGAGTGCGAAAGTTGCTTATGGTTTTGATGTACATATACTGTACAGTCCTTGCCAAGTACTTGGGGTGGACAGTGTGCTTTCCGAGTTCATTAAGAAGAAAATTTGACCTTGTTCACCTTGAGGAGAGATAATTTCTGTGTTGAGTTCTTGCAGGACATGAGAAATGCAGAAAAGCTGCTGAAGCAGAGGGCCAATGAACTCCAACAATAAACTTCAAGTTCTCTAGTGCCTTCGCAACTACCAATAATGGCCCTTGCTCTTCAGCACATGGGGAAAAAAGAATGTTGCACAGTGGCCTGGGCTCCACCTAGACACTGAAAAACCAACTGTGAATTTTTCAGAAGATACTCGGAATGGATCTCAGAGAAGCCTCACAGCCACCTACTTCCTACGCTCTGGTGTAGCTCTCGCTCTGGTATGGAAAATAGGGATGACACGGGCTCATTTATTTTCCCCGTGTCTTATCACTCTTGTTCACTGTGTGCAAGCTCTCTCTGGCTGAATACCAGCAGCATGCTCTGATCTGAGACAGTGTAGCCATACAGCTGAGGACACTGCTCTCTAGACTAAGGGATGTTCCCAGTCCTGCGCTGTTACACCCCCATGGAATTTTTCCCATCATCAGGGAATCCCAAGAAATTAACTTAGGGCAACACTGGTACAAATGCAGCACATGTAAAAGATCACATTTCTTTATTTTCCTGAATTTATGTTGTTTGTTTATGTCTTGTAGTGTAAATGGGACTAGAGGTTTAGGAAATAGCTACCATCTTGTAAATAAAAATGTATAAGCTTGTTATGCAGTCACCCCATATTCGTCTTTACTAGAGATCATCAAAACATGGAAGGAGTGAACAAGGAGTAAGTCACTCAATGATCTTTTCTTGCAGTGTCTTCAACCTATTTATTGCAGCATGATAGTTTTCAAGGCTTGCCATGCATTCAGAGCTGTCCTTACCCTTGACTAGTTTGTGCTAAATCTGGCTGATGCTTTGCTGAGGACTGAAAAGAAAAAGACACTAAGCACTTCCTGTGACAGAAGTGGCTTCCATTTTTGGCTTAAAGATTGAGGAAATTGAAGCACAGTCTTTGCACTAAAGAACTGTTTTACCAGAGAATGTTTTACTGTCTCAGCAAGTGCTCTGCACTCCAAGATTGCAAGCAGCACAGATAATTTACTTCATTCTGGAAAGAAGGGTAAAGTTGTAGAGGAACTGAGTAAATTTGTCTGCTTGAGAGAAATATATAGTCTGCTGACTGACCCTGATAGTGTTTTTTAGGGTTTTCCTTGAAATTTTCATTTTGGGAAAAAGTGAAGGTACGCAGCTGCAAAAGGAGAAAAGTACTCCCAGTTATTCACAATTTGCAACCACCTCAGATTCTCTATCCTGTTTTCTTTTTGTGACCTCAATCAGTAGAGGGATGGAAGATGGAAATAGGGACTTTATGCAATTGTCATTTTTTGTGCCTCCACCTCCTAGAACGCATAGAAGCTCAAGCTTCACGACTCAGTGGAATCAAAAGTCATCCCTGCCTGGTGGTTTTGTATTTTGTACATGCAATTTATAGGAATAGCTAGCAGCAGACTCAGATAATATGGTGATCTGTTGAGAGGGTGTATGAATAGTGTCTTACTTTCAATGTAGTCCTGAGCAAGAGGCTATGGAGGATCTACTAAGGCCTAGACAGTATTTAAAACCTGCCACTCACCCCAGAAAGCTACTGCTCACTTTGAGATCCCATGTCAGCTCCTTAAATCAAACCCTTCAGACTCAGGAATGAAGTAAATAAATTATAAGCTCTATTGATTGTGTCTGCTGTGTGAATGTTCTTTAGCATTGACTAAATCGTTCAAACCATTGTCCCAACATGGATCAGGCTCCCCATAAAACCTGAAATGGCTGCTCAAGGGGGAGTAAAAATATTTTCTTTCGTTGATCCAAGATTTTGTCAGGGAGGGGTTTGATCTCTACAACTTTACAACATCCATATGGTCAGGAATGAATTAGTTGGCTCCTTTGACTGGTATGGGATCAGAGTCTTAGATTGGACAGAAGCCACTGTGATACAGCCTTTTCTTTCTTCTATTTTTTTTTTTTTTTACATAAGTATTACTGAATTACTCAAGATTTTTGGAGCCATGGCCCCAATTTGTCCCTTACTTACTCTCTTGCTCTTTTGGTCTCTTGGGCCCTAGTTTGTCCCTTACTTAAATCTCTTGGTCCCATCTGAATGACTCTGTTCAACTAAATCACTGGTACAAATGCATCTTAGATTTTTCTTCCAGTTAATGGAGATGGTGCTGGTGATTGCTGGTTAGGGGTTATTTTGGGGGAAGGGATTGTTTTTGCTTCTGCTTTAAAACAATAAGGTGTGGTAAATCACAGGGATCTTTCTTGGGATGGAGATAATAAATCACTCTTCCCAGGTGAAATCTTTTATTTATGCCTTGGGATTCCATTTCATTGAGGAAAGGTATGTTCTTTCGACTTCAGCCAGGCTGCACTTTAGCAAGTGATTCAAATCAAGCTGACACTTATTAGTGAGCATGCTGAACACTTTGCTCCCAGGCACTTCACTGCGCTGCCACCATTCTCCATTCTTCACAGATGTTTGTTCTCTTTAGGTTTCATCTGGAAGCAAAATCACTGCTTGCTCTTCATGTCAGTGGGAAGTCAACTGCAAAGAGCAGCTTGATTTTAGAGACAATGGATCACTCCGAGCCGTTAAAAGAAAAAAAAGGAGATGAAGTAATATGCTCACAGATCAGCTATAATACACTCCAAAATCAGATTGATCTCATTCTTCCAGTCTGAAAATGACCAAGCAAACTTTCTATTATCATTTACTATGTGTTGAGCGCTGTCGCCACACTCAGTGTTACACAGAACAGATTCAGTTATAGTAGCTCCAAAGACAGTACCAGTAACATCATACGGATGGCAAATTGTTTAATTTCAAAGCAACAACTTTTACTGCAAGCTTGTGTTTATTAGGGGGAAAAAACCCAAACCACCCAAATCTTGAACAGTAAAAAAAATTACAGATAAGTAGTTCCAGATGCTTTTCTTTCTCCAGTAATACTCTTAAGTTAATCCCTACACACACCACGCCTGTGTCTCCTTTTGCAGTGCATGCACTTATGTACCACCCTGAGAAAGCATGGCTAGGAGGCAAGAGCCTATGACAAAGTCCTACTGCCAGGGAAGAGGGAAGAAATGGCAGGTCACTTACATAGCCTCATGGTTAAATGGTAAATTTGTGTCTAGAAAGAGGTGTAACCTGTCAACTCACCAGATCACAGATAAGTATGATGTACTTAATTGTACGGGTGACAGAAATTAAAAAGAGGCAGCAGTAAACTTCAGAAGATATCTGGATCATCTGCACAGGATGACATTTCTGGTGGTGTAAGGCACCTCTGCATGCAGGCTACATGTCACAAGAGAGGGGTGGCTGCTGTCAGGTCTAATAACCTGCATGTGCCCTGGTGACCCTGTGAGATATGTGGGAACTCCAAGCCCTTCTGTCAAAGACAGGAGTGTGAGCTCATCCAAGCTGATATGGCAGGGACAGTTTGCTCTGGCCATTTCTTACTGCTTGCTTTGTAACCCAGCATAGCTGGCAGAAAAATGAAGGCTACCTATGACAAAGACCTGATTATTTTCTAAATTCACTTTACTTCATGGCCATCACTGGGCCCTTTCCACACTAAGCAGAGGAGGCATCTTGCTGTTTCTTTAAAGAGATCTTTGGCATCACTGTTGAAAATGTTTCCTATAGTAAGAAAACAATCAGTAACAGGATGAGTCAGTGTGTGCTGGAGTTTGAACACTCAAGTCATATTTATACACAAAGAATTACTATGCAAAAATGCATTATCTGAAAAGGTGACCCTGCCATTTAAGCAGTTGTGCATAGCTAAAAAACAACGTAGGAAAAAACATCCCCTTTTAAAAAAGACACTCTTTCAATTTTTTTTAATCTAGCATTATAATAATCACAAAAAGGAAATCAAATTTGAAAAGGCAAGGATAGTGTTTCTTCCTTTCCCTAAATATTTTACAGTATTGCAACATATCAAATGTCTGTCTAATATGCCAAATATATTCGGACATTAATATATCTACAGAGTTTGCATAAAACTGCATCTACTAAACCCTTCAAAATAAACTCCCCATCTTCTAGCAAGGCACAAAACTGCAAGGCTATGTTGCAACAGGGAAAGAGCGGGTTCCTGTGGGAAGGTGCCTGTCACAAGCTCTTTCCCCAGAAAAGTCACAGGTGAGCTAGCTGGCTGCACATGCAAATATATGAACCATGGGTTCATGGGAATTTTGTTAATTGATAGCAAGCTGAACTATAGGGAATGCGTTGTGGAGATAGTTGCAAAATGATGTGAGGATCTGCTAGGCAAGGAGGAAAGTGACTGACCAGTTTTCATGGACTTCTGTAATGTGTTTCTTCATATAGCCGTAGGAATCAAGGACATTTAGGAATGACAGAGGATTCCCTGCATGGGCTAATATCAGTAAGAATGGCTGTGTTGAAAAAAGTTAAAGGATCCAGATTTCAGGTTTTGCAGTAAATTGCCCTACTGCATGGAAGAAGCCCTACTTACATGGAAGAAGCTGCTTTTTTTATATAATATCATGATGCTCGTGAGAGGTCCTCTACCACTTTCCCAGTTCTGTAACAACACATGGACTTATTTACCAGTGGCTTTTTATTCTAATCTTCTTTGCTACTTTCAGACTGATAATACTCAGTTTAAATCAGTGAAGATACAGCACCAGCACAGGTTGTATCCAAAACAGTGGAAAATACTGTGAGTAGGAATCTATCAGCTAGAAAAGAAAGTGCATGTTGCTATGATTACACTACTAAAAGGTCTGTTTCTTTGAATCTTGAAATTTGTGGTTTTGTTCATACATTACCATTAATAGCAATGGCTGTCTATATAACTGTGTTGATAGCAGTAATATTTGAGCAGGGATTTTTACTACCAAATATAAATATAGCATGCATTCATTTTTTTTTAATTACGTGTAACATTCAGTAAAGTAATGCATTATTAAGAAAGGTCATTGATTGTTCCCAGGATATGGCAGCAAAATATATAGTATGTACTAAAATTGCAACTAGTTTTAGAGCAGTGTAGTGTGGAATAATGTAAAACACAAAAAAAGGTGCCAAAGTTAACAATAAATCTATGAATAGAAAAAGGAGTGAAGATGATGGCTTTTTATCCAACAATAACTTGACTAGAATGAGAATTAGAAATGCAAGCAGATTTTATGAGTTTATACCTGGTTTTGGTAAGATAAGAACATGTCAGTAGACTGCAAGACATTTTTAATATTTTCATGACTTGATGCAAAAAAGGACCACTAAGACTGTGGGCCTAAAAAAATTATTAAATACCATCTCCAAGGAAAAGTCATTGTTTCAAAACTGATCACACTGTCTTGGAGATACCATATTAAGTATTTGAGATACTGCCAAAATAATAGAAATTATCTGTCTGCTCCAAAAGGACTACTCTTAATATCTCTCTATCCTTCATGTCATCTAAGGTCCTGATTCTGTAACCCAAATTTCGATAGCGGGTTGCACCCATGTAGCAGCATGTGTGACCACTATGTTGAATTTGATGGCGTGAAGAATTTTTATGGTGAAACACCAATTAAGGCATGCACAATCTCAAAATATTTCATAAGTCTTCCTAAATAGCTCTGATGGCTCTAAAATGCTTTAAAAATACTCCAAATAACTTCCTAGAAAATGAACACTGAAACCCTCAAAAAGCCCTATCTAGATTAATAAACATTTAATGAAAACAAAATGAAACATTATCTTATTTTTCCTTTTTCACCTGCACTTTTATTTCATATAACAGATTGAATGACTTTTTTGTTTTGGTAAAAATACGGCAGATTGTGTTTTAAATAGCATATTTCATTGATTAGATTTTTTCAGTTCTTGAGCTGACAGGATCCTTGCCACAACTTACAGCATTTCCTTAGATGGGCAGTGAGTATTCGGAAATGTACCTCTTGCTCTTTAACATGACCAAGCAGCTGGAAGCAAGGTATTAAAGCAGTTCCATGTGATCAGCAGGTTGTCTGCAGAGCGTATGGATAACACCTGCCAACATGCA
Organism: Machaerirhynchus nigripectus; assembly: GCA_013397975.1. Classification (NCBI taxonomy): domain Eukaryota; kingdom Metazoa; phylum Chordata; class Aves; order Passeriformes; family Dicruridae; genus Machaerirhynchus; species Machaerirhynchus nigripectus. The sequence goes on from VZRQ01001306.1 coordinate 266,460, forward strand.
CTGAAAAAAAATGCACTGCAATGTTGCCTTTCCCTGGGCTTGCAATTAAAAGCCAAACATGGTTAGAGGGGAAAAAAGGGTTTTACCTTGGTATTTATTTAAGGATCCTCTGGTGCACCACATCCAGGTAGAATGCACCCCCGAATGAACACCAAAAGTGCACACCTGAAAGATGAACACCAGGATGCTCACCCCAAAATGCACCCCAGGATGCCCACCCCAAAATGCACCCACACGATGATTCGCATATACAGTTATAGACCTTGCAAATTAGCACATCTATCAAAGATTCCCCAGTGAGAGGCTCGAGAGAAGCCCCTGTCCCAAGGAGCCTTCCCCCTGGATGGGCCTGTCTTGGTTTACAGAATATGTTCTGGAGAGGACCTTGGTGTCTGGGGCTTTCTGACCCAACTGCGAGGCTTCCAAGATGTTTGGTCTCTTGGCTTAAGGTACTTTGGGTCTAAGCTAGTTATCAAACATAGGGAATTACCAGTATGTGGGCTAAAAGCAGTAAGGATACATGCAAATCTGTATAAAAAGGTATGTAAGAGGGTATATAAGAGGGGTATGTGAAAAAGCAAAAAATCATCATGGCATCAGCAAAAAGCAGCAGAAAAAACCATGACACAGGTTACAAAGTAGCCCACAATGCAAGAATACAAGCCAAATCTTTGAAAATTGTAAGGAATTGAGGAAGTAATTTGTCTATTTAATCTTTCCCTTTAATTTTTTTTTTTTTCAATGGAGATGACGAATGAGGGAGATGAAGAATGAGACAGATGAAGTGACGAAACAGAATTTAAATGGGGGAAGTTCTGATGGCAGTGCTTTATCGGTAACTTCCTTTTTTAGTTATTGCTGTTATTAATTCTTGTTGGTTTTGTTTCTTTTTCTCAGATATGAAGGCCTAAAACAATCCTTTCCAAATTCACAGACTATGCTGTGATCCTGGGAGTCCCCGAGAGCCTTCTGGAGAGGGGAGCCAGCTGGCCCTGCCTCACCTATCTGCATTCCTGGCGGTGGCCAGGGTGTTGTGCACAGTGCCATGGTGCGCCGCCAGGCTGCCAGATACCTTAAAGTCCCACGGAAACAGTGGGGAATCTCCAGGCCTATGCCAGGGGATGAGGGGCACCTTGGACCTGAGAAGGAGCAGAGGGAAGGAGTGAGGCTAAGGGGAGGTTTCAGGGCTATGCAAAGGGTTGGAGAAAATGAGATGTTGTAGGCTTTGTTCCTTTAAGATAATACTTTTGTGTGGGTTTGGGGAAGAGGAATTCTAATTTCCAGTCTGTAAAACACGAAAGTATGCATCCTTACATGGAACACTGTCCAGTGTCTGGGCCAATGCAGTGTATCACTGAGATTAAGAGCATAATGAGCTCTATCAAAGCATCAGACAGCACAGGGATAATTACAAGATCCATCATTATTAGGCAAGAAAAACAAATGTGTCTTATAAACCCTAAAGCTCTAGAGCAAAAACCATTCACTAATTGAGTGGGGAGCTAGGTCCAAGCTTCTCCTGGGGTCAGTTTATTCTAGGTTAGTCCATTACACAGTTATTACACCTTGCTCTGAAGCACAAGTATTCAGTGAGGTTAGTGCAGGATGATGGCAGACATCTCTCCACCATAATCCATGTTCTCACGTCACGCACCCACACTGAGCCACTCTATGGGCTCCTACGGTTGCTTTAATGAATTCTGGTCTCACACTGAAAAAAATCTCTTTCCTCTTTCTAATGCTAATTGGTTTATTCCTCCCTACTCCCTCATCTTCTTCATAAGAAATGCCTTATCCCTGGAAATCATTCATGTATTTGTGTGAAGCAAATATTTTGCCATCATAATTGATTGGGTTGCATGAAATAGTAGTTGCTTTGTGACAAATTAGCAGAGGGACAGTATTTCTCTGTTTCTCTTGAAGCCTACTGTGCTGTGCACTCACAATGGCATTCCTTGAGAGGGCTGAAAATCTATTTTGTTATGTGAAGGAATGAGCATATATGATCTGTAAATTCATCACTCTCTCTCACTTTGTGAGGCTCGAACTGAAGGAGATCATCTTAATTTAGAGGTGAATCCTAATTTAAAAGACTGTCAGTGGAGTTTAAGGGGTAATGAAGGAACCTTTTAAGAAATGCTGACATACACCTGACTTGGTCTTTCAGTTCAACCTCCCTCTCATCTTGGGGAGGCTAGCCAAAGAGGAATTGAAGACTTTTCTGTTAGTTTTAGATCAGTGAATACTGAATAGATGAAATAGGTTGCAGAAGTAGGATATCTGACTTATCTCCCAGATTTAAAATCATGTGTTACAGTCAGGTGGCTCCTTGACTCTGTGAATAGCAATTGCGCCCACAGGTTGGGTCAGCAAACACACAAGGGTCCAACTGCAGCTCCCGAGACCCCTGACTTTTCCTGCAATGCACACTAAGAGGAAATCCTTCCAGTATCCTTGACAAGTCCTCCTCTTTGTACTCTACTTAGAGCACCTTGCCACCCCAGAGGGCTGACATTGCTTTTGTTCTATCTCCGCATATAGAAATTGGTTTGTGTGAGTAGGGTGCAGTAAAAGGAGCAAGAGATCCCAGACAAGGAGAGAGGTGTTCCTCTCACACTGAAGAGAGGTGTTGCTGCACTCTGTGGCCTGGGTCCCAGAAAGGGAGACTTTCATGGGCCTGCCTGGTGTACTGTGGCATTCTGCTAAGCAAGCAGCAGAAACACTGGACATCTGGAAGCCCTGGCTGTCCCCAGTGCCAAGTTCTCTCTGACTCTCCACACCAGGCTGGCTTCACTGACAGGTCCTTTCTTTCCCTGGTTCTGCAGTGCCCAGTGTAAACTGTAGAACAGCATGCTAACTTCTCAGCTCTGTATCAGCAGGTCACACTAGTCTTGCAAAAGATACCATACTCACTTTCGAAAAGGCCGTTACCTCCATCAAGAAGCTCTTGATCAGCATGAAAGGTTCAGAGATGAGCTGAAGTTCAACCTGCTTCCTTTTCCACTGAGAACCCTCCTTAAAACCAGCCTAGAAGTTGTAACTCCTTCCCTTCTTAAACTGACATCTTCGTCCAAGAACATGTCCCACCATTTTTCCTTTCTCCTGAAGCTGGCTCAGAGACACCTTCCTCCTTCAATGGTCTTCCCTGTACAGCCCCTGTAACAGTTCCCACACCACTGTGTATGTAACAAAACACAACAAAGTTCTGTTTGCCTTTGTGGGTCATATAAAATAAGAACGCAAGAGGGGGCATTGGAGATCATGGCCTTTCCAGAGACCATTGGGTAGAGAGAATAGATACGTGTAAAGACAAGATGCAAAGTCACCTTATTAGTGTCCAGCACACACATCCTTTCTGTGTTTGAGTGCATGCATATGGCACTGCTGTCACAAAAAAAGGTCTCTTGGCAACGTTCATACCCAAAAATTGGCTCAAGGTTCATGGCACTCCAGGATTGTCTGCTCAGAAAAAGACAAGAGAGAAGAGAGAATGTGCACGTACAGTTTGGGCCTTCTTAAGGTCATCTGAAATTAGCTGTGATTCTCTTACATGCAGATTAATTGCAGATAAACTATGGCCAGGATCATACTATGGCAAAAGTTTAAGTTATAGAACTTAAACTTCTGCCGAGTCCTGACCACTGCAAGCACTTGAGAATCAAAGGATACCCCTGCAACACTAGACTGTGCTCACCAAAACTGAGGAAATAAAACGAACAGGCAAAAGTCAAGCTACAAATACAGGCTCTGGGCTGTCTCTTTGTGATTTTTTTTATTATTATTTTTTAAACAAAGAGCCTGCTATGACCACTTCTTTAAGGATGTGGAAAATAATTTCACCCTCTGGGCAGCAAAAGAGGAGGGAAAGATGCCACCTTCCAACAAGTGTTGAAGGTTCTGTGGGACTCTGGAGTCCACCAGCCCTGCCTACTTATCTCCACATCTGTTGTCCATGTGAGTTCAGTCCATCAGGTGCTTGAAACACTGGGCATCATGAGCTGGGATGGCCACAGTCAACTGATGAGCAGACTGTTGCATTCCTCCTGTCTGATTTCCTTTGCCAGGAGCATGGTGCAGCTTCATGTTTCATCTCAAATAGTTTACTCTTCCTGGAGAGGTTTTCAAAGTTGACTTCAGAGTTATTTTTCTCCTTTATGAGATCTGTCAGCCTTGCCAAGACACTCATGGGTTATGATGCCAGGAACACGAACTCCTAAACCGGCATTGCATTCCCACCTAGAACAGTTGTTATCGTCTTTGCCAGGGATAAATGCATGAATAAGCTTTCTGATATTAGCACCTCATGGATCTCCAACTCACCGGGGCCCATGACCTTACAATAAAACAAGCTTGGACAACTTTTCAAAAACACGTGAAACTGCTGTCACTAACTGCATGAAAAAGAGAGTGCAGGAGTTTACCCTGATCCTGTTGTCCCTTACCAAACATCCCTTAGACAATAGATGGCTTGGGCAAGCTGTGATGATAATTTGGTTGTAGGCAAAACGTTTCTTCAAGAATTAATTGTTATGAGTGTTCATGGAATTTGTTTCTATAGCCCCGATAGCTAGGTCTTTGTGCAGAGGACAAGTATGCTATGAAATGAAAGCTGAGGAAAAAATGGCAGTTTAGAAGCTGTTCCTTTGCAGCAACTGTAAACTCTACAGAAAGCCAAATAAAGGGAGAAAGACTGGTGTTTAACACAGGACAGAATTGGCTTTCATCAGTGTCTTTGACTTGCAGCCTCCACATATGCATTTGAAGACAGCATGTCGTACTATTCAAATGGGCATGGGACACTGGCTACAGCCTGAAGAATTAGACATCAGCCCAGTATGTGAATCAGTATCAGTGCAGCAGGATAAGAAAGATAAAAGAATGTAAAGTACAATTGTCTTCTCACAATTTCGTGTGGTTCTATATGGAGGAAAAGGTGTCCTGTTACATTTTGACAGGCAGGACTGTAGGATGCTGTAATGTTACATTTATTTCCAATGTTTACATACACTGTGAGCTGAGAACAGGCTCCAGTTCTTTGAGGGATTTTATTGTTTGATGACAACTTCATTGTTGTTATTATTCATTGCAAACAGAATTCTGGGAGTGAGGTCATTCAATGGCAAACCCATCATGAGTATTTCCCAAAAAGTGTGCCTGGAGAAATCTTTTGGATGCAACCAGTTTTTATGAGAAAGTTATAAATAAAAGACACCGATGTTGTTCATGATTTGCAAAACCTAAAACATTATCCTTTCTCTGTTTTCTTTTGCGTGTTTCACCTCTAAAATAGTCAAACATAAACATACTAAACTCTGTGAATTTATTTTAAAAATGGGAAACTATTTATTCAGAAGCAGACTTCATCCAGAATAAAAACCTCTCTGGTTTGAAAATAACTCCTGATTTACCTTTCTCTAGGACTTGGGAAATTAAAGAGAATTTAGGAATTTTTTACATTGGACTGAAATGAAATGATGACCACTGAACACAAATGCTAGCACTTGCAGCTCTGTTCTGGACCCATATTCTGTGGCTTCCCAACTAGCCCTTAACCAGCACCAGTGAGCCATACAGGCAAAAGGAACCTTGTGTAAAACTTGCCCCCTGATGATGTGGAGTTATTTTTCTCGAGTTCTGTTGGCTAAGCGTGTTTCCAAATGGAGTCTTCTTGTGATATTTGCAGTCTAACAGGTTAAATGTTTGGTCTTCAGACCTCTAGGCCTTTGGCCTTTCTAAGTTTGGCCTAGACTTGCTCAAACATAAAGAATATTTCACAATTCATTTCTGTTAAATAAGGTTCAAGGTTGATATATCTTTGAATATCTGTGCTGTTTTCAGTGAAGTTTAATGACTTCTTTTTTCTGTTAATAAGACAGCTCAGATGATTTTTCCTTGATTGTCCCTGAACATGTAAATAAGAAAGGCTTTTGTATCAAACTTTGCAATGTCCTTTTTTACATTTACTCATGATACTGACTCCTGTTCTACATCATCTATGTTACACAAAGTTCAGCTTTTCTGATTAAAATAATACTTTAATTTCACACCATTATGTCTATTTTTGATTACAAAAAAATGCAGCAGTGTCATTAAAACACTTTATAATTGGAATGGAGGACAGAAATTCTTATCTGCTTTGACATTTTAGTTTGGATTATTTGTTTGGGTTTTTTATTTTGCTTTATTTTGCCGTATACTGTGATTGGCCTTGTTAAAGCATTTTCCTTTTCCTTCTTTTGTTGTTGTTGTTGTTGTTTTGTTAGGTTTTTAGTCTGTATGAGCGGGAGTACCACAGGAAAACCCCTGCAATGACTCTTTTCCACAACCCAGCCAAAAATTAAAGCAAAGTGAGATAATGAATCAGGATACAATTTGAATCAGGTTGTCTTTATTCTTTCTCACTCACTTTTTTTCATTGGTGAAACAGTAAATAATAAAGACTTACACAGACTCATCTGAGAACTTTGGTCTTCGAATTCAGTGAAGAAAATCTCCCGTTTTAAGCATCATGTCTTCCCAGGGGTGTAGTTTGGGGCTGTGTGCTGGCTTGAGAATAGAAAATGGCATGGTTTTACAGCTGAGTCACAAGCTGAAAGTTAACTCTGATCTTCTAGGAACTCAAGAGGTAGGCCAGTCTTTACTAATGTAAATATTTAACTCCAGGCTACTGTAGTTAGTTTATATCAATTTCTCAACATCTGCATTTTAGTTTTTAGACATAGTGAGCATCACAATCTGTGATTACTTTGCACAGGGCTGTATGCATATTTCAGGATCTGTTTTGTAACTAACAGGTCACAGATTTTGGCCCTTATTTGAAGACAACAGGACAAAACCCCACTAACCGCTCATGGAGACTGTGAAACCCTTTCCAATTTTAATAAGGAAATTAGTCTTTTTAGAAAGAAATTATTTAATGTGTTTTCCAACTGAAATACCAGTTTACATCTTGTAAAATAAAGAGAAAATAAAATTTCATCCTCAGAATGCTCATGTTAGGGAATTTTATGGGTTACTTTACTTGGCTATATTTTGCCTTTAGCTTCCTTCTGCAGATAAATTTTCTGCACTGTCAGTTTTAACTTGTCTCTATGGTCTTGTTTTTGTCACCTCCCTACAAACCAAACCCTGTGTTGCTGCCAGGCTCCACTCACTCTTTTATCTTAAGAAAGATCTTTTTTTTGTTCCAGAAAAACACCATTTCCATTGCTCTACCCCTCAAATCTGCATCCAACATTTTTACAGACTCTCTTCGTCTTATTGTATGTTTTCTTCCAGAAAACTTTTGGAAAGATATTGGGGACAGAAATTTTTGTTCTTTGACATCTCCCTCATTCTTCCATCCATGCGTGCACACAATACTGTCATCGTTTAAGTGTTCTGGATGAAACTATGTCTGAATATATTTCCCTGTCTGCTTTGACTGCTTTTTACTTATAGCACAGCACAGTAGTCGTAAGATACTAAAGATATATTTTGATGAGCTGTTCATTATGTTGGGAAACTGATTGCTTTACAGTCATTGGTAATACTACCTCTGTTTTCCACATGAATGTTGAAAAGCTGACTTCTAAGTTTCTGGAAGCCAGACCAGGTTCTGAAATGGTAACCTACATGTTGGCTTTTCTTCACCATACCCAGTTTAAGACATTTGTTTAGAAGCATCTAATTACGGGGCTTCCTCACTATGGGTTGACTCTGCTATAGGCAGTGAAAATGTAGCTGAGCCCCTGTCAGGTCTGAACAGCCCCTTTGAAAACATCCAATTCTGTTCAGCAATTTAAGATCTATCTCCTGACTTTTCTGGATTCGCTGAAAGTTAAATGGTTGATACCAGGGTCCAGATCCCTTGCTTTGGCCCTCAGTACTGTTCAACGACCAAGACCTGCAAAGAAGGAATTAGAAAAGGAAGAAAGTAGAGGATAATATTTGGCACTGACCTGCCATTCTTTTCCAGCCAACATTAAATGGGTTTGCTGAAAGAAAGCTAGCTTGTGAGTAAGTGTGGCTGTCATGTAAGCCCTAAAAAAAAGGAATTGTCACACAGTCAAAAATTATTGTATTTTTCACATTTAAATAAGTTTAGCATTCCACAGAACCTGCATTTAACACCATATACTTTGTCAGCAGGGTAAAACTCACTTGCATTGCTTTGCGTCTTTGACAATATCCCTGGAATTCTGCTTGGACAGATACATGGCAATGAACTCATCCAATGGCAAATACAACACACATTTATGCCAAGAGTATTTTTGCTGGTGAAGGCACTAGAAAACTAGCACTGCAATGTAAATAAATAGGACAGACCAGTTCAATGAAAAAACCAAGAATCTTAGTCTACCTGTTGGTAACCTTTCTAAAAATGTCTTTTGCTTAAGTAACACAGTATTCATCCAGAGCCCTAATTACTTTGTTCTCTAGCATGCATCTTCTGTGTGTTAAGCTCCAGAAATATCTTATGCCCTGAAAATTAGAAACACAAATTCTAGAGACTGAATGTATGTAGGCAGTTCTCAGTGATTCCCCATGTTTTAGTATTAATTATCTGGAGAGCCATGGTGTCTCACCCATCATGATGTTGAGTTTACTCTTTGTAAAATGGATGTTTTTAGTACAAGCAGGAATGTATCTTAGCCACTTGCTGTTAAAGAAGGGTTTCCTTCTCATTGCCTTCGCTTTCCATTTTAAACCTCTTGTATAACTTTGCTGTGTGCTATTAAATAGCTTTCAAGTTACACCGTAAGGGAGGCTGTATTTCAGTGTTGGATAAAACGATCCCTTTACACCAATATCTTAAGGAACAGCTCAAGGGACCAGGAAATGCATCAGTTGCTTGGGCAAGGTAGTCTTCAGGACAGATTGAACCACTGGAGATGCTGTAAAGTGATACTTGTGAGATAGTAGAAGTTTACCCACTGAAAGGCCTCCGTCTTTCAAGGTACTGAAAGCTGTCTTTGTTGAATAAGAAATGGGAATCTTTTGCAAATGTCTCTTAAATACTTGATATATTTCAGACTGCTCCATATGCAAGTTTCACAGTAGTTTGTTAATCCTTCGCTAGTATTTAGATACAGGCTTCAGCTGTGCTAGCACTTATGGGATGCTAGTCTATGCTTGTGTGTAGTTTCCTGAGTTCAGTTTAGTTCAGCAAAATGTTCCATTTTTGAAAACTCTCTCTGGGTGGGGTGACTGTATAAATGAGAACTATTTTCAGCCTCTGCACTGCTGAGCTTCCATGAGGATTCAGCAGGAGTCTGAAATTTGGCAGTGCTCACAAGTCTGAAATTCCTGAGAGTATATATATCATTCTCTTACTTGAAATTCACATCAAGTGGGAAAGTATTCAGTTTACCTTGGTGGACGTGCATGGGACAGATCCCAGTTGCACAGAAGAAGGTTCATGGTGCTTTTCATCCACTATTCTGCTCATCTGACTCCTGGAATTGCATAGTGTAGAATGGCTGATGTAGCCTGAAACTGCCCTTCTTCGAAACTACTGTTAATCCAGAACTGTTGGAGTCTGGAATTCTGTGACTGCTGTTGTTTTCAAATTTATTAAAAATCTCTAAGCAAATTCTAACCGAAGGATGTGAAGGTCTGTTCTTGAACCTCATATTAGGCATAGGAGCTGGTTTAAGTTTGCTTAGAAATAAGTCAGAATTCAAACTTTACAGATGAACATCACTTCAGTGTTCAGCCTGTAAAAAAGCAGACTGTTTTTCAAATGCTATTGATGATAGATTTTTGTTCAGCTTTCTAAAAACTATGATACTATTTTTTTACCTCAGGCACACGACCTTTTGCGTACAGTAGGGCACTCAATTCTTTCACCAGCCTAAATTGTTGCTGCAAGTTGCCTTTCAGCTGATGTGGCATTTGACAAGCAACTTGTGACCCAGAGAAGTCTTTATGGTAATGCTGATGTATTATCCACTTATTACATAGTAACCGCTGGCTGAGGTACTTTTGTCTGAGGAGTTTCAAGAGTAGAGTTCAGCTCTTTAGTGTTTACTATGGCTTCCCAAAAGAAGCAAGTCAGGTAAAAAACCAGTAATGCTTCACCTGCACTGCAGTTTCACTGCTGCCTCTGTGAATAATAAACTTATTAATGCCTGTTAAAGGCCAGTTAATTACAGTTCAGGATAGAATGAGGGTTGATGACAGCCAACAGTATTCACAGTATCATATTATGTAAAATTTTTTCTTCTGTATGGTAAATCACAAGCTAAATTATCCCTTTTCCAGGTCTGCTTTTTCTGTTTCT
>VZRQ01001306.1:284600-299244 GCA_013397975.1 Machaerirhynchus nigripectus
GGAAGGGAAGGGAAGGGAAGGGAAGGGAAGGGAAGTCTGCATAACAGACTGAGCAAGAAGCAACACTTCAGAACAACTGTGTGAAAAACTGTGAAGCCAAAGAAGAATATTTGAACAATTTCTATTGTGTGAGCAAAACCAGATTACCTTGAAGGTCTGAGTTTATGCTGTACAGCTTTGTATGGACTGTGCTTGAAAGTGGGAGGGGAATGAAACCTGCTCTAGGACCCATCAAAAAAGCCCCTAGAAGTTTTATATTCTTGCAAGCTAANGAAAAAATGTGGCTACTAATGTTCTGATCATTTGTAAAATTGACCACTTCTATAAGCTAAATACTGCCTGTCCTCTCAGATTCTTCTCTTGTACCCACTATCAGATTTCCCCCATTTTGCCTGAGCCACCCCTGTTTTATCATACATAATAACCTTTTCTATGTAGCAGCTCCTGCCCTCACTTGTTCTATAATGAGTACATGGTGCTGTATGCACAGAGATCTTAGCGATTGCTCTAAACCCCTTATGCACCTCTACAAAGAGTTTTAAGATGGATGTTTTCAAGAGGGAAACCTTAACAGGAAGAAACTGAGCAGAGGCTTAGCTAGGTCTGTACAGTAGGTCTCTCCCTCTAGCTGGGGTTTCCCCAGGGCAGGCAACTATCAAAACAGAGCAGATCAGATACTACCTCCAGAGCCATCTATATACTCCTTCCCAGCAGATGACTTGTTGTTATTCCAAACCCAACCCACAAATTAGCAAATGAATGTGACACCAAAGAAAATAAAACCAAGTTCAAATTTGTGTGTCTGAATTTTATATATTTAATATGTGTCCATGCACAAGGCTGAGATTTAGAAATTTTAAACAAATATGAAGATTCTCCAGTTTCAACAGATTTTCCTGCATTTCCACTAGCTGCAAAGACAAAAACTGCAATTTCATCTTCCCTGATAGAATAAATTAATTACTCATGCCCACCTAGTACAGTTGGTAGGGCAGAGACCCCATGGAACAAACAAAATTGGATAAAATAAAGATTAGGAGCGCTAGCAAAGTTTGCACTGTTGCTTGTCTGCAGGGTGAAACTATATCTGGGATATTTTTTTGACAGCCTTCACACCCATTAGAAAATTGTGGGTATGCAGACTGATCCACCTCACTACTGTCTAGCTAAAACTGCCTCTTCATCTGACATTCTATGCAAAGTCAGAGTGGGAAACCAAGAAAGAAAGAAGGAAGCAAAAGATCCTCTCCACAGTCATTGAACTAGTACATCCTGCTGCTTCGTTTTGAATCATCCTGCTGAAATCTCTGGATGGTGTTTTCTCTTTCCGCTAGGGTATTATGGAAGATGGAATTAAGTCTTCATTTACTTCAAGTCCACTTCTCCCATTTTGGCAGCGCTTTTCCTGGGAAAGCCTGACTAGGAGCTGAATTAAGACTCCAGGATTTTTTTGTCAAATGTTAATGATGGCAGCTGCATTAGCCTGGCTACCTGTACTGCCAGAAACATGCTGACAGTAACTCCCACCTAATGCAGTCAGAAGAAAACAACAAGGAGCTTCAGTCAAGGCAATTATTTTAAACAAACACATTCATTCACCATGCTGGACTGGCTTTCAAATTTTGGCTCATGATGGCGACAGAGAAGGGTGTGATATTTGCACCTGACTTTCTCTTTGCCATTTCCTGCTAAACTCCTGCTTTGATCTCTGTCTCAGAATACAATTATGAAGTCTGAATCAGAACCAGGCTCTCATTTCTGCTGCCCCAACTTGCCCTTCTCTCTAGCTCTTAAGGAAGACACTGTGATTTGCAAATGCTTGCCTTTTATTTTTAGTCCAATAAAATGGACCACCTACAAATTCAGGTTACTTTTTTCTTTTTATTACCTGCTTTTTATAATGTAGCCAACTTACCCCAAACGTACCCAGTAAGTGCATATAAAACATAATTAATCCTCTGAAAGGAATGTAACTTCTTTGCCTGAAACTATTTTACCAAACCCTTAGGTGGTGTACGCTGGCAGAGCTCCACTGAAATCAGCACAGCTATCTTCATTTACAACAGTCATATGCTTGGTCCAATCTTTTTTCTCCCAGTGATAAGTGCATTCTGAGCAGGATCTTCAGCATTAAAAGATTTGGCTTTTGGTTACCAGTGGGGCCTGTTAGCATACCTCTGTAAGCTTAAATTAAACTGCCCTGATTTATAGGTTGCACACGCACATGTACACAGACACACCAGCAAACATTGTTTCAATATTCGGCATTTAAAAATATACTTAGTATGGAAAAATATGTTCACATGGCAAAGATATTTTTGTAAGAGTGCACAAACGTCTGGAGGCTAGGACCTCGAGGTCCTATGTCCTACACATCATGCTCTATGTAAGTGGTTTTGTAATCACATTAGGTTATAATGATTTATTTAATTATGATAACCAGTTTCTGTTTGCTGAAAAGAGAGTAAAGCTGAAGAATTACCAACCAAAACCCAAAGGAGCTGTTTCTCTTAGATGGAGTTCTTGGCAAAGTTATGATGTTGTTCATAACTGTAAAATTTCTTTCAATCAGGACCAAGAACAATAAGGAATCTTATGTTAATCAGGACCTGTATATTTATACATATGTACACACATGTACTTATATACACAAACACCAGCTCTCATACTGATTCTTCTTCTAAGCTTTTCACTAGCCTAGGTGCAGTGTATAAGAAAGATAAGTAAGGACATAACCATATTCTACCTCTAACTTTGGATCTTTGATTTTTTTTGTAAAAAGGATTGTAAAGTTTGCCCCAGACAAGTTTGCTGACAAGGAGTGTAGAGTTTCATCTGTTATTAACCAGAGCATTTTAATGTAGCCAATTTCATGTTACTATCAGAAACAGCACACATCAATTGCTTGTGCCTGTATAGTAACAGTCATAGTCTTGTGGGAGTGGTAAGATTGTAAAACAAGAACATTAATTGCATGCATAAAAAGGATAAGCCAACTGCTTACAGCTTCTACATAGGTGTCCTCCTTATGTTTCCTTTATTTTTTTTATTTGAAAGTGACACAGCAAAGGTCAAATACCCAGCAAATGCCCACCATTGCTGACTACTGAGCAAGCCCAAATGAAGTTTAGCTAATGCTCAGTCCTTCCTATTGCAGAGAAAGGCGGGGTCTTGGAGCAGTAAACCAAACACATTTTTTTCTTCTGTAGTTTTAGACAAATTCTACAGGTGCTGGAAGACCAGGCATAAATCTAGTGTCAAGCAGTCCCCCAAAATCATTGCCTTCAGCAGAGCGGCACAACTTTCACAATGACACAAGTGACGAAGATCTTGAGCCTGTCCTATTTATGTACAGATTAGATTATATTTTCAGTAGCACCAGAATAAACTTTTTATTCTTAAACATTGACTGGACCAACTCTATTCTGTTATACTTACTTTCTGTTGCTGTATCTCCACTGGCCTTTTAAAGACAGAACTCTTCATTAAACAGTGAAGCCCAGAGTTAAAGGAAAAGCATTTCCATCTCGTTTCTCTGAAGTGGCTGACTTTGAAGTTTTGTAGTGCAAAAGATACAGTTCAGACTGGAGTCAAATACTCACCACAGGAACTACTGTTCTTACAATAGCAGAGGGTGTGTTACAATGGAGATTTGCTGAATATACAGACTTTTTGAACACAGTCAATACACTGTGTTCTGTTAACAAGTTGATCTCTTCCTGGAGTCATCCTTTAGATCCTTTATTACAGGAACTAGTGCAAAAGAGTTTGACTGAAACAGGGTAATTCCTTTGACAGATGTGATAACAATAACTGTATTTTCCTTTTTGAGACAAGGTTTTTGGTTTCACTTCACATATCTGTATTAAGGGACTTTTTTGTTGGGCATTTTATCCTACTACTAGATCTTAAGTTGGGATCATTTTGTAACCAGTAGTATTTAAATCTGACAGAAACAGCAGAGAAAAGCTGAAAAATAGTAAGGCAGGATTCTTAGGCATATCACAGAAGTTTCTCAAGTACTTAGTAACTGTTAGAACAGGATGTAAACCACACTGGAAGATGCCTACCTTTTATGCTTTAAAATGTTAACCTGCTAAATTTTCCTAATGAGGGGGGCTACAGAGAAGTTCTGGCCATGTTTGCACAGATATTTCCTTAAGGAAAGGACTCCATTCACTGAACCTGTCGGGAATATTTCAATAATAATATTTTAAGAAGACAGACTCCCCCTCTAGCATGATCTATCAGTAAATGACAGTGTGATGTTTGTGTTGTTTCTCACAACAAAGATATTTTGGAATTTTTGTAGAAAAGCAAATTCACATTCCTAACCGTACTGTAATACTTCTGTCCCTCCTCAAAGAGCCCATGTCCGCTTTTTAGCTATTTTTCTTCTCAAGCCCACTCCAAGTAAAAAACACTTGGGAAAAAAGACCCTTTATTTTTTCATTCAGTTTTACTAGTTCTTAACAGTTATAGCAGTATATTGACTGTAGCATACATAATTTATATCTCATTTCCCTGTTAGTTGGATAATTTCTAGTGTAAGGGAAAGAGTCTGAAGTTGGCGAACCAACTTAGTTTTACAGTACACACATCCACGCACTCACAGACACACTCATTTCTCCATATAAATGTATACATATTCAGAGATATATCCTTTTCCCATTCACTGTTCCATATTGAAACTCAGAATATTAAAGAGTCAAGACAGGATAGAATTGTTCAGTCACTGGTAAGCTAAGATGCAAAATTGCTGTTCCAAGCTCATTCTGTGCATTTGAAGTTCTTTTGGACTAGTCTGTATCACTTCACTTTTTTTCATTTGAAAGGAAACACCTTCCTCTAATTATATTCTGCTAGAAGAAGCAGTTTCTTTTGGAAAACTGGTGACAACAGCCACCAAATGAAAAAGCAAACTGTAGCTATGAAGAGAAATTTGATCAATGACAACCACTCCTTAGGAAAACACGCAGTCACCACCCATTAGGACAACACAGGAAAACTGACTGCAAGAAAGTAACACCCTTAAGATGCTGCAAGAATAACCAAAAGTGGAAATAATGCATACTTACCATAGTAGCACTAGGAGTCAGAGAAAAAAAAAACAGAGAAAAAAAAAGGAAAAAGCTATTTTAAGAGCTACCCTTCTACAAGGTTTCCTCCTAGCACCTGAGGAGTAAGTCACAGGTGTCTACCCAGTAATAAATTATATTTTGGGTGCAGAAATCTCCAGGATGATTGAGCAGAATACACTCGTTGGATATTACTGTGAATTATTCAAAGTTCTGTAGTATTTTAGAAAAATACATATCTAAATCCTAAACATTTATAGTAGCCTGCAAGTTCAGTCATTATCTTTCTCTTTGTGAAGGAGTATATATGGATCTCAAAACAGGGGCTCTGAAAGCATGGGACCCAATTCTATATCCTTTCAGTTCTTCAAGTTCCTATTGAATGAAAAGTGAAACAGGAATATTTCTCTGTGGTGATGATGCTGAGGATGATGTGGATGACAATTCAGCATTTATTTTCGTTCTTTGTATGTCTCCAAAGAAATCAGCAATTATGTGTTTTCCTTCTGCTGCACTTCTCAGTTTCTTAAAAACAATTTGTTGTGGAGAATTAAATTCTACTTGTTTTTTTTCCTGGGAAATATGTTTTCTTAAACAAGAGTTCCTACCTCAAACTGTGTCATTAAATTTCACCTCACTTTTCATAAGTGCTTTCATATGCATCCATTTTGGTCTGTGCTGATAGAAAAAGTGAAGCTGAAGAGTCAAAATTCATCAAGCAGTTTGACAGAATCCAAGTACTATATTATTTTTAAATGTATATTTGTTTTCAATACGTGTTCCCTGGATATTAACTCTGTGTGTACACATACACATGGTTAAGGATATGTACTCTTTTGTTAAAATACAGTATTACATGATAACAAAGAACAACACCTGGCTTAACAGACAAGCACCTGCTGGTAACATTTTGATATAGATACACATATCCTTCCTCCTTCGGTAATATAAAAGAATGAAATACAAATTAGGAATGGTCTTTAGCTGACGGCAATTGCCAAAAATACTATTATTATCCTATCCTAGGTCATCTTTTTGAAATTGATAGATTAGGAAAAAATCACAGGACAATATTAGTCTAAATACTGATGTCCTGACGCACAATTGCCCTGCAAAATGAGATTAAGGGATTCTGTGCTCTGGCTTGTAGACACTTAATTTCTGATTAGATGACTGGAAGAAACTGTTATGTTCAGAATAGTTAACTGGAAGAAACTGTCAGAGTGTTGATGTTTTCCAGGGACCGCGGCTCCACAATGCCCGTTAATTCTATTTGGTTTTGTGAGAAAACAAATGGGTTCTGTATACTTCTCTGGGGAATGATGAGGTTTCCTTGTTATTTTGCAACTTTTCTTACAAAATTCACTGACATATAAACTATACTGGCATATAAAAGGCATAAACAGGGCCTGATTTCATATGGTAACAAAGGTATCCAGTGGCCCTGAAAGTGAAGTTTGCCGACTTCTCCATCTTGGAAGTCAGAAGACAACTAGAGGAAAGAAAGAGGTCTCCGTTTAAAAGAAAACACACATTTCAATTCTTCTCCATCTTCCTTATAACAGGCCCAAAACAGCTTTACAAATCCTGCATCAGTTTCTGAGAAAACCTTTTGAAACTTCTATCACTATACTAAAGGCACCTTATTGCCTGAACACAGATTTATAAAACACTGAAATGGTATTCATCAAATAAACTGCCAAAAAAAGAAGAAAGTAACTAATAAAAACTAACTGACACCCCAAGTACAACCCAATTCTGAGTTGCAATTAAGGGCCTGAAGTTACAACCAGGAGATTTGAATAACAAAGATTCAACTTTCTCTGTGGGTTGTAGATAGCTTTGATACCCAAGAACTGGATGTTCATTACAAGCCAGCATACCTTTTAAGCCCTGCCTTCTTTAGCACTTTAAAAAGAGGCTGGCTTCATGTTTGTCTCTTTCTACTGTCAGGGATAGATACCAAATGTGATATGGTCCTATGTCCCAGAACATGAGACGCATGCCAGGTATTGACATGGAATAGCTTCTGTGAGAACACTTACACTTGGGGACATTGCAGTAATTATCCATTCCCAGCCACCCCACGAGGGAACAGCTAAACCAGAAGGTGGGGAAGAGAAACCATGTTCTCCATCTCCCTTTCACTACAAGAAGGCAAACATAGAGAAAGGACCCCACTGCTCCTCTCTTGAAGCACCCTCTGTCTATCAGCCACACTCTTACCAAAGGGAGCTTCAACATATAAAGACTTCACACACTGGATCACACGTTTTTTTCTACTCTTCCAGTATACTTAAAAAAAAAAAGTCAACCCTTACATGCCTACTTCCTTCCTTCAGTGACTGCAATAGTTACAGCCGCTGCAAAGTGTGTCTCTATTACAATTATCTTGACATCAAGAAAGCTAAGAAAATAGCAAATGATTTTGTTCTCCACTGGAGACGGTATGATACCTGGGACATTTCTCATTAAAGAAAACATATATGTTTAAAAACATGTTAGCAGCTGGAAAGAGCTGCACCTTTTAAAAGTTATATTTAGAAGGTGATGGATTTTCTTGTAAAGGAATCACTTAGGGAGAGGCTCAGTGTAGCTTTGAGCTAAACCAGAGGATGAATTAGTTTTGAAACAAGACCTACAAGAGGGTTTAGTATTAAATATTAAACATTTCTCCATTAAAATCCTGAATGGAAATCTGTGTATGATGGATTGATTGAAGTAAATAGTCATTCATGTGGCCATGCGCAAGATCTTAATTTGTATTTCAGTCTGGAAAGACACCTTGGTGTTGATGTCAGTTTCTGGACAGAGCACTGCTGAGCACCGAGGTGGGCATCACAGCTATGCTCAAAGTAACACACCTCGCCCTTGAGGACTGGAGGGGAGGAACCCCTTTCTCACCACTGATGGTAATTTTTTGGTGAAATCTTTACCTTTTTAAGAGGCTTTTTGAGAGCTGGAAAGACCAGAGCACTCCAACAGCCTTTTCACTTTCCAGAAACAAACAATGGCAAATTAGTCAAGAAAAGCTTATGAGATGTTTCCCGTGTAACAGTCTGTGAAACCATTGCTTCATTTGTCATAGCATTCTAAATGTTATTAACAACAGCTTTCAAAAAATCAACCCAGATATCTTCCAAAAGGGGCTGATGTGGCAACATGGTCAGCAGCTACTAGCTCCTGTAGAGAACTTTAGAGGCCAAAGAGAACAGAGTCTTCTTAAGTAAAATGACATTGAGAGACCAAATCTTAGAGCATTTTAATGCAATCTGGGTGTCTAGGCCACACCATTTGCTTCAGAAAAGCCCAGCTTCTGGTCATTTGGTGCCTGCAAACTATTCTGAGTCCCTTCCTCCCTAAATCCTATTAACTCTACAGTTTTCAGGATCTCTTCCAGATAAATCAGTTTTGAACTGATCAGCATTCCTCTATTAATAGTTTCCAGACCCATGCTGTAAGAGTACAAAAAATCTGAGCAACTCAAGCCAGAAAACTTGTAATGAGTTCTGTTTTTTAAGATATGGCAAAATGGCAGAAGCATTAAACTGAGTAGCAGGAAAGTTGGTCTGAACAGCAAGAAGAGTCTCTTAGCTTTAAATTATTTTTACTCAGTGTAAATTGAGATGTTCCCACTGAATCACTTGGATCTATGCTCAATAAAACTAGCCTTCTTGTTACCAGGAAGTCTGGTTCTGGCTTGCTTTTTACCCATTTGCTATTCTAGCACAAGCAGCTAACTATAGTTGATGCAGCTCAAGTTGCCAGTGTTGTGAAATCCATTCTTACATATCTCACTTTCTGAGTTACATCCACCAGAGAAAAAAGTTTATGGTG
Organism: Machaerirhynchus nigripectus; assembly: GCA_013397975.1. Taxonomy (NCBI): domain Eukaryota; kingdom Metazoa; phylum Chordata; class Aves; order Passeriformes; family Dicruridae; genus Machaerirhynchus; species Machaerirhynchus nigripectus. Next base: position 293,516 of record VZRQ01001306.1, read on the forward strand.
GTTTCCAACAACGCAGACAACTGGTTTTTCCCTTGTGTTTCTCCAAAGGGCCACATACACTATAGATGAGTTTCATCGTTTGTGGCGGGCAAGCCACAATGTGGAAATGATGTTGAATCACCGTGTGGATAACACATGGGTAACTAATGGGCTAAAATAATCATAGTTGTGTTGTCTGGCTTATATGAGATGGATGAAATATTTTCTTGAGTTGGCATTTATTTCACATTTTTTTCCGAAGTATATGTTTGTTAAGGTAAAGACTGAGAAAATCCTTAAGGTATTTCAGACTTTTGTTTACCAAAATGCTCATCCATCATAACAGCCTACCACTGTTGTCAAATCAGGTCTCTCGACTTCTTCTCCTGCTCATCCTCCAAGCTCACAGCTGGTACCAGCTCCCATTGGAGAGCAGAGAGTGACTGAGCTGGCACAAGGTACACAGCTAGAGTGTGACATTTGCAGGGAAAAATTCAAAGAAGGAGACCATTGCCATACCCCTTTCTCAACAGCAAAATGGTAGATTGACTCATCCCATTTGAAACTGAGCTCTCTCTAGTTCAGTTACTTCTCCCACATTTCTTTGCTTTGAGCAATGTTGTGAGCCAGGTGACAGAAGTTTTCCCAGACTATATGGGACTGCACTGGGTATGAACCATAGAATCCTAAGCTCATGGAACATCAGCTGGAGGGAACCTCAAGGATCATCTGGTCCAACCTTTCTTGGCAAAAGCACAGTCCAGACAAGATGGGCCAGCAGTCTGTCCAGCTAAACCTTAAAAGTTTGCACCGTTGGGGCTATGGAGATTATGCCAATATCTGATTGTTCCCATTATGAAAACTTTTCCTCTTGTGTATAATTGGGATATCCCAAGGAGAAACTTGAAGCCATTGCCCCTCACCGTTTCTATGTAACTCCTTGTAAAAATGGAATCTTCATTTTCTATATAGCCATCCTTTAAATACTGGAACATAGTTATAAGGGCTCCCCTAAGCCTTTCCTCACATGGCAGGCTTCCCTGTCCTCTGATCATCTTTGCAGCCATTCTCTGGACCATATCCAGCCTGTCCACATCTTTTCTGTATAGCAGAGAGCAAAACTGAACACAGTGCTCCAGGTGTGGCCTGACAAGTGTTGACAGTAGTGAGTTCTTCCTCTCTGCTGGTGATACTCTTGTTGATACAGCCAAGGATTTGATTGTCTTTCTTTGGTGCAGCAGCACACTGCTCATCCATATTGAGCTCAGTGTCCACCAGGACCCCCAGGTCCCTTTCCATGGAGCTGCTCCCCAGACAGATAGATCCTAGCCTGTGCTGCACTCCCATATTATGTTTTCCCAGATGCATAACTTCACACTCGACCTTGTTGAGTTTCATGCAGTTCACTCCTTTGGGCGATCCAGGTCTTCCTGCCGAGTGGCTGTCCATTTCAAAGCATCCACCCCCCCCTCTCAGTTTAATATCCTCAATGAACTTCACCAGGGTAGATTTGATCACATCTTTCACATAATTTATGAAGATATGAAACAGCGTTGGGCCCAAATCAATCCTTGGGGAACCCCAGTTGTCCCACGTAGCCAGCCAGAAAAGGAGACATTTACCATCCTGCTCTGGGTGCTTCCTGGCAGCCAATTCCTCACCTCATGGACCACTTGTCCAGACTACAATAGATCAGTTTCTATAGCCAGAGGCTCTGGGAAACTATATCAAAAGCCTCGGAGAAGTAAGAGCAGACAATGTCCGCAGCTGGCCCTCCTTCAACCAAGCAGGTTACTTAGTCATAGAGGGCACTCAGTCTTATCAAGCATGATTTGCCCTTGGTGAATCCGTGCTGACTTTCCCCAATCACGTGATTCATTTAACTTGTGATGGCTCCCAGGAAGATTCATTATGTAACTTTTCCAGGGAATGAGGTAAGACTGATGGGTCTATAATTTCCTGGGTTGTCCTGTAAACCCTTCTTTCAGATGGGGGGGACGTTAGCTTTCTTCCAGCCTTATGGACATCTTCCAGCCTCCAGAACTTCTCAAATGTCATGGAAAGCAGCTTCCTAGTGACACCAGCCAGCTCTCCAACACTTTTGCATGGATATGGTCAGGCCCTATGAATTCATAGGGGCCAAGCTTCTGTAATAGTTCACACCTCAACACTGCCTTAACTGACAGTGGGTCTCTGTTTTTATCAGCCTGGGTTTTTGTTCCCAAGATCTGGGGCTCAGCTGTGCTGATGATGACTTTGTTGAAGGAAGTGTTGAGAACTGCCTTTTCAGTGTTGTTGATGACTAGTTCCCATCTCACGTCTAAGGGAGTGCCAATATTTTCTTTCTGTTTCTGCTTGCTGTTTACATACCTTGTGTACGCAAAGAAGCCTTTCTTAAAGTGTTTGACATCTCTGGCCAATTTTGATTTAAGTGGAGCTTTTGCTTTTCTATCTGCATTTCTGCATGTCTCGGCAATGTCTCTGTAGTTCTCTTGGTACTTGTCCTCTTTCCCATCTCAGGTAGGCTTCTCTTTTGGTTGTGAACACTCAAAATCTCACAGTTTAGCAAAGGGTGCCTCCTGTTCCAGCTACTTCCCTTACCTCTACTACCAAGCAGGTCACAAAGAAGGCAGTATCAGAACTACTGTCATTTGAAGAGACAGCTCTGAGGGACATGGGCTTATCTAACCCTGACACATGGATTTTATTAGCATGGATTTCATTCGTGAATCTTCATAAATTAATTAACAGTGCCAGGAAACTGTTCAAGGCAGTGAAACAGTGTTTCACTACTTCAACATGGTCCTTGGTTCATGGCAAACATTGCTCTCTCATGTTGTTACCAGGGAGACTCCAGGAGCTACCACAAGCTGACTTACTGTGTCTTGGAGGTTGGGAGAATTCAGTATTATGGATGTGATTTAGCCTGAGAGACAACTTTAGCATTGTTGTAATTATTCATATATTATTGTCTACATGCCTAATCGGAATAAATTTCACTATAGGCTCCATCTGTTCCAGGGTTTGTTGTTGCCTTTGGTGCTACTAGTATTGTACACCCTCCCAGTGATGCTCAAGACACGTCTCTACTAGAGTTCTCCTTGAAGTCACAGGTTTGTCTGTTTGCTTTGGTTCAGCTTCTGCCGACTCGAACACTAAGCAGAGACTAAGGGGGAATTGCTCAAAGTCTTTGCAGTTTGCCCAAAACACCCTGACTTGGAAGAATGGTCTGACCTCTGCTTGTGTCTGCACTTTCATTTCCTAAAGGAGCTGATGGTCCACCAAGCCTTCCCACTCCCACCCCACTCCTGGTGTTTTCCATCCAATGGAGCCGCTGCAATAAAAGGGCTGCAAATTTTCAGCACTTCTCTTCCAGTTCGCTCACATTCTGCTTTTGCTTTGCTACTGAAACAAAAAGGAAAGGTGTCAAGGAAGAGGAAGCAAATGCTCAAGGTAGACATCTGTGTTGGCAACAAAATAAAAAAAGCTCAGTAGTCTTTAATCACTGATTCTGTCTAAAGTATGTATCAGATAAAGTATATTTGCCTAAAACAAAACTATCTACATTCATATTTTGACAAAGGAAAAGAAATGACTGCTGGGTGAAGGTTCTGTGGTCTAAATTTCTAAATACATGTGAACAATCTGTACCTTCAAAATTGTGTTTTACATCACAGAACACTTATTTAAGTAAACAAAAATATGTCTGTAAGGCAGTTTGCTCTTTATTTCTGCTGTTACATATATAGCAAGTGATGTCAAAGAACTTCACGTACTCGTCCATTTAGTTTGAGTTTCCTCTAAATTAAGGTATCTTAGCCTTAAGTGTCTAAAGAATGAGGATTAGTGATGCTGAACATACTGATGTAATGCAAACTAGTATAATAAAGTCTATGCTTAACAAAGTAATTTGAAGAGGAATATAGTTTCAGTAGCAGCTGTCTGCTTTTAAGTAGAGCAGTTAAAGGATTCTTTACCAGCTATAATTAATAAGTAAATGCTTTATTTGTACAAGCTAGATCTGTCCACTCATCAGACACAGACTATTACTTTTGTATGCTTTGCTGTAATGACAATATTTATACAGAAAAAAATTATGGTATCAACCTACACATCTACCCTCCAATCAAATTGTGTCTGCCATGCCAGACAAAGACAAACGGAAACTCATATTCAACACTCCGAGCAGAGGGCAAGAGCTTAAGTGAATTATTCTTTGACATTAATAGGACAACTTGTGTGCTTTGTTACAAACAGCAACTTTGAGAGTGATACCATGGACAGAGGGTAGGTAGAGATGGCTGTTAACATTATCAGAGATCCTTGCTTGCAGGTAAGTATTTCTGAAGATAGAATTAGATCAAGAACGAACCTGACTTTGTCCAGAATTTTCTAAACAAAAAGCATTAAGAAATCAAAATCAAAACTCACAAAGTTTAAAGCTAGAAAGTTCTGAATTTCATAAGGCCCAGTGTTGACCCATGAGATTTCATGGCAAAATTTTCATCCACCTCTGCAGGGCAGTATCAAGCTTTAAATGCTAACTAACCTTTACCTCCTTATATTTCAAAAAATTATTCTGCACCTTGGAGAATGTAAAAACCACTTAGCTGAGTTTTCCAGACCAGAAGATTTTTTCTTAAAAATGTGAACATGTATGAAATATTACAGGGCAGCAACACACTGGAATACGGGAGGTACTGGAACATGGTGCCCAGAGAAACTGTGTATGTCGCATCCCCAGAAGTGTTCAAGGCCACAAGTATTAAATTAGACAAACTGAAGACAGTTCCGTTTAAGAGCACTCCACTAACATGCCAGAGTAATTTTACATTCTCCATTATTCTTAAGCACTGTCCCAGAGAAAATACTGAAAATTTGGGGACTTTTTTTTGGTGCTCTTTTTCTGTTTCTAGAAAAAGACAATTACATGTTTTCTCTTGAACATTTTGAATACTAGAGTTTCCTGTTACGGAATCATAGAATGGTTTGGGTTGGAAGGTGCTTTAAAGTTCTAACCCTCCTTGCCATGGGCAGGGACACATTTCACTTGACCAGGTTTCTCTACTCTGCATCCAACCTGGCCTTGAACACTGCTGGAAATGGAGTAGCTACAACATCTAAAGGTAAACAGTTCAAGTGCCTCACCACCTTCACAGTAAAGAATTTATTCCTCATATCTTATTAACATCTACCCTCTTTCAGTTTAAAACTCTCCCTTATCCTAACTCTATATGCCCTTGTCAAAAGGTCCAGCTTTCTTACAGACCCCTTTCAGGTACTGGAAGGCTGGTCTAAGGTCTCCCTGGAACCTTCTTTCCTCCAGGCTGAACATCCCCAACTCTCTCTGTCTCTCTTCACAGAAGAGGTGCTTCAACCCTCTGACCATCTTCACGGCCCTCAACTGGCCTCACTCCACAGGTTCACTGCAGTCAGGTTAGATTTCTCTCCAAAACAATTCAGAAATTGCCTTTTGACAGCAAGACTTTGTATCAACAGGCTTTATTTCCCTCCCTCCCCCACTCAATTCCAAGGACCTTAATGCTAAATGTAAAATGAGCCATACCAGGTCCATGTTGGGTCCACCAGCTGAGCCACCAGACTAGAAGCCTTTTAGCTGCTTGGATGGTGAATGGCTTGGTGTAACCCACTTGGTCTGTGGCTCAGCTTTGCTTTTTTTCCCTGAAACCTTAGGTCTTTTAGGAACAATAATTTTCATATAGTTCCTCCAAACTGAGGGCTCAGAAGGG
>VZRQ01001306.1:309275-338659 GCA_013397975.1 Machaerirhynchus nigripectus
ACCCTTCCTTCCTTCCTTCCTCCCTCCCTCCCTGCCTGCCTGCCTGCCTGCATTCCTGCCTCCCTGCCTGCCTGCCTGCCTGCCTGCCTTTCTTCTTTCTTTCCTTGTTTCCTTGTTTCCTTGTTTTCTTCCTTCTTTCCCTCCCTCCCTTCTTCCCTGTTTCCTTCTTTATCTCTTTCTCTTTCTTCTCACGTGTTTAAAATGTATTCAAGACTACCCTATCAAAAGAATTATTAATTAGACAATCATTTAGATATTGGATCTCATTTCATTTTTTTCTCAAATATTTATGAGACATGCATATTTATGAAAATGCTCATTTTGTAATCTGTAAACCTACTTTATGAGTTTGCAGTCAGAATTCAGTCTTCCCAGGTTCTTACAAAATCCTATTGCTAAATCTGACCTAAATCTGTTAAATATTGACTCCAGACTTGTCAGACAGAAATGTTATTCCAGTAATAAAACAACTCTATTAAAGATCATTGATATTATAAGTGAGATAACTTCACAATGAGTGTATCAGTGTTTATTTTAATGAAACGGATTTCCTGGCACATTGTCAGCTAAACGTTTTATTCTGAGAGCTGCCTGGAAAAAAAAGAGATGTTAAAATTAGCTTATAACAGGGCTTGTGATTTTGTTTTTAAGTCTTTGCAACTAGAAGTATGTAAATGGAACTGCTTTCAATAAAGCACAATAATTTATTCTAGAAATTAGCAAGCCCACGTTCCACCTATAAAATCATTCTCTGTGATGTGCAACTGGCCTTCATTTCAGTGGCCTTGATTTATAGTTAGAGTTTGCTCTATTTCAAGAGGTAGAGACTGGGAAGCAGCCGGACAGAGCTATTAAAGCTGTTGTGCACAGCAATTTTTTAGGGGTTTATTAATTCTTGCAGAGAATAAGCCAATGAACTGAGCATTTTCCAGTGTGAGAACACGTTTTGTGAAATAAGGGTTTCTTGATGAATACCAAAACATATGGATGTTTGTTGTATGAAGTTACCGATTCTGTTTGCCACATTTTCAGTTGCAAAGACTTATCAAAATAAGGGTTCACATTTAGCCATCTTATAATTTCACCTGTGTTGGTGGTTTTGGTCCCAGGTTTTCTTTGATGCTTACATTGATGCCTGATTTTTGTGCAGAAGGAAAACCCAGATTGCTACTGACAAGAAAGACAATCATAATAACTTAATTCCAGTGAGTGGAAAGCACAAGTTCTCTCTAAAACAGAAATGCTGATATTTTCAGACAAATGTAGATAGAATCTATCTTTTTGGTTTATAATGTATGAAAGCGAATTCTAATTAAAACATTTCTAATTAAAAAGTATTTCAGTCAGTAAATCTATTAAAACCAAAATTGTGTGTCAGCTACTCCCAAACTGCAGCATTTGCTTAAAAAAGAATTTGGTATTTTTTACTCTCTCTCTCACACAAGGTTTTGTTATATGCCTTGATTCTGAACATATCAGCTGCTCTTGGGTCAAAGTTTTTGAGGACTTCAAAGAGAATGAATCCATGCAGTCTTAGGTTTTGTTTTAGCACAAATATGTTCAAATCACGTCATCCATCAAATGTGAGCAGCTCTTCTTGGCCACAAGTGAGGTGTCAGGTTCACCTATTTTGAGTGCTGAGAGAACTGAAGGGACAAATATCTATGTATGGTTTGAACAGACTTGTAATGCTGTAGGCCATGCTAGCAGATCACCCAGATTGCAAAGGTCATGCAAAAGGTTGAGTCTTCTCTTAAGTTACAATTAAGACCACCAAAGACCACAGGTTTGTCAGAACAAGACTCCTAATTCATGAGGTGCAACTGCAAATGTGTACAGAATTCAGAGTAAAAACACTATATCATAGTGCACTTAATATTTTACTGAAAACTTCCTGTGCTAATGTGTAAAAGATGGGTGAATCACTTGCTTCTCCAATAGCTGAAGCTCTCTTTTAATGAGATTTGTTTTCACTTTTGTGCTAAAAGATATTCAGAGACTATGCACCAGGTTCAACCCAGAGACATGAAATGGGCTCAGCTCTCACTGCTGAGGGCAGTATTTTGTGGCATTGTCTGGGCTTCAGCACCATATTGCAATGGGAGACAGACATGGCTGTGTAGTGATCTGTCCTACTTGAACAAGTCAGTGAGGCAGACAGGTTGCTATCTGACATTTGACAGTCACATCCCTACCTTTGTGGGTGCTGCAGAAGCAGGTGAAGAGATCTGAAACCACTGGAATTATTCCTGTGTTGATAATGAAAAATCACTGCTAATGGTAGGCTGAATAAATAATTTATATGAACAACCTTTCTTCTCAAGCACTGGTTATGCAAAGTGCTCAGCAGGCTGGATTTTACAAGCCTCCTGAATGTTGTGCTTCAGCCTGTATGTAACTATGTGAGGCTATCAGAAGAGTACAAGGCATATGCCAGCCAGGATTGCAGCCAATGGAACAGCTCTTAAAAAGAAAAATACATGAACTGAGCTCAGAGAGAGAGACAAAAAAGAGGAAAATTTCCTGGTTTATAGTAATCCAAATTGTTTGGCATTTCAAGAGTATGGGACAGAAACCATTCTTATGTTAGTGATACTGCAATAAGGTTAAAGGTTTTTGAAACTAGGTAAAAGAATCCCCCAAAATCATCACATTTAGACATTTTGAGTTTTCTGGCATTGCTTCAAATTGTATGTGTATGAATCCTTCAGAGTTGTCAGCAAAACTCCCAGATGTCTTAAAGTTTCCTTGAGGAGTCTTCACATTGATTTGAAGAGAAGACAGGTGCAAGCATTGAAATGAGTCTTTCTGTCCTTTCCCTTCTCTCACCTACACGAAGTTTCCTCTCTGAAGCACGTCATATTTTAGCAAGAAGCATAGCTCTGCCGTGTCTGTCTAGAATCACCTTTGGTATCATGGTAACACTTTACATTATCTTACAGCCAAGTCCCACATTGCAGATTTGAACAAGGGATGTTAAAGTTCGTTGGTATTTTCCTTTGATTGGGCCAAAAGAAGATCGAAATAGATAAGAAAGAGAGAATCAGAGTTGAATAAAGTAGACTGACTTACAATACATCTTTCCTCTATAATAAAGGCATGAACTAGTAAGATTGGTTAANTCTTCCTTCACAATACACAGAAAAACCTGGAGTTGATGAATTTGCCTGTCCCAGTTCGAGTCTACCCAGATATTAGCTGCAAGATTAACAGAAGCATAAGTAAAAATGTACAGCCTTATCTCTCCATGATGCTTTTGTTTAAACTCTTTGCTCCTGCTTTTTCCACCCCACCTTCAAGCCAGCCATGGCAGACAAGTGCTCCCCCCATGCTGGGGTGCCTGCGAGGAGCCGCTCTGCAGAAAACCATGCATGCAAGCATTTTGTTGTGACAAGCTGGGAACGTGTCTATCTGTGCAGGTCCGTGTGTCTGTGTGATTTTGTGCCTTTGTTGTGGTATAAAGCCTGGAGGGGAGTGAGAGACATTTTCTGACAGAGCAGTGGCGCCAGTGCTGGGCCCATCAAACAACCAATCGAGGGTGCAGGGGAGGGTGCCGAAACTCAGGTGCAGCACACCCCATGCCCCAGAGGCCAGACCCCTGCTCTGCAGAGGGGTGAGAGAGTGATTTGGAGATGCTCGGTATTGTGCACCCACGCTCTCCACAGCCTCAAAGTGCACACTCCAGAGGAAAGCTGAAATCTCGTAACTGAGTGTTAATTATGTCTGAGTGGATTCTAGAGAAAAGGAAAACCATATACTGTATCAGCAGAGAAATGGTTTCACTGTGAGGAAACTAATGATGCTTTTATCAGGAACAATATAAAGATTGCTTTTTTACTAGTGTGTGTCCCACAGGGTTTGGACTATGAGATATTTCTGTATCTGGCTTTAGGTTCCTCTGAGCTTTTACATAATCAAATCAATATAGCTATGATTCACCCTCTGGCAACAACTGCTCCGTGCAAGTTGCTGCTGCTTCTTTAGTGACTGAAGAGGAAATAAATAAATAAATAAAGAGAAAGAAACTTATTACAAATCCTTAAACATTGATTTGTTTGGTCTTAGATTTTACTTTTTTTAATTGCCAGGGAAAAAAAAAAGAAAGAAGAAAAAAGGTGGGGAGGCGGGAGGACATATGAATTTGTGCTCAATGGGGCAGACATGATTGCTAGCCTGATAATTTTAAAAGAAAAGAAAAAAGTGAATTGATAGGATTTCATGAACCTATACCAAGTATTGTCCAGACACAGCCTGAAATGTGGCTGAAGGGCAGATGGGGCAAAAAAGGGGCAGAGGCTGTAAAAGCCAAGGCAGACAAAGAGTTTAGAGATGGGAAAATTTGATTTTGCACTATCAGTACTGTATTGTTTGGGTCTGCATCTTAACTTCCAAGTTACCCATCTCCAGTTTCCAGAAAAGCAAAGGAAAGCAAAAAAAAACCCCCAGTATTTAAAAAAAAAAGAAAAACACCCTAAACAAACAAACAAACGAAAAGTCTACCAAAAAACCCCCTACAAAACCCCACCATAAAAAACCCAAAACCAACCAAGCAAAAAAAACCTCCAAAACCCCCCCAAACCAAAAACCACCAACAAAAAAGCCCAGAAAAGATCCTGCTCCCAGATGTATTTCTATCTGTGCTTCCACCTCACCATTCATGCTCCCAGCCCTTGATCCCCAGCTAATTCTTTTCGTTCAGAAATTTTTTCTCTCCCCTTTCCTCTTTTCTGGTGTCACACTGTCATTGTCACAAATATTTTCCCCTTATAGTTGCTGGTGTAACAGCACTCTGGCACAGTCATCACACACTGGTGGAACTGACTTCTCTTGGGATCATCTTGTCTTGTTTTTCTCTTGGCTGACATCTCTGTTGCACCAAAACAAAGGAAATACAGAACAAAAGGATCAGTGGCTTTTTCATAAAAGAAACCCCATATTTTAAACAAACCTCATTTTATCCTTTTTTAAGGTTGTGTGTTGTCAGGCAGGACTTTGGAGGAGGGTGTCCAAGGAGGATGATACTATTAGAGCAGGAAACATCTCGATCAGTGTGGCAACCTTGGTTGTGAATGTGCCAGCTAACTTCCCAGCATGCTCTTAATCCTGAGCTAAATTCCTAATAGTGATGCTCTCCTCAGCGACAGACATGTCAGCTGAAGTTCGTAAAGTGCCTTGGGATCTTTGGTGTCACTGGCATTAGCTTTTGGGGTTTTCAATTTGCTTTTGACAAAAAAAGGAAATGACCACCTTTCCATACATCCTCCTCCCCTCCACCCCCATTCTGTATAAATTTTCTTGAGTTCTTCTACTCTTTCGTTCTCTTTAAATAAAGGAGAGGATATGTCCCTTACTAAGACCTGGAGTAGAATTTGATATTTGCCAAGTACAGATCATGACAGAGGGAATACAGCAGGCTTTTCCTGTTACAGACTCATTCATTCCAAACATAAATTCTGTTTATTTCTGCAGATCTAGCAGCAAGCTTAACATGGATTCACATGCTCCCAGAGGTGGTTATTCCCTCACCCTAGAAAGGCACACTTGTAAGAGCACAGATACCGTGAGAGAACCTACAGCCTAACTGCAATGGAACTGGCCAAGAAACCTCAACATTTATTTGCAAATAATTTCTTGAGACTCAATGCAAAAAATAGTCAGTGAATATATTTTTCTATACTTTGACTGGATCATGAAAATGGTTTATTATTCATTGAATAATTTAAGTGAAACCTAGCTCTTTCAGCCATTACTGTTCAAGTAATAGTGATATACATCTTGTGCTGGAGGAATGTATAATCTGTAGCTGTAGATACTATGCTTTTTAAATTTTAAATCTTGTCTGTTTTCTCCAGGTGTCTGATTACAATGACTACTGCTTATGGTTAAGCAGTGCCCTCCTCTTACTGTGAACCACAAGGATGATTTCTCTTTGCTCCCTATTCTTTACAGCTCCAGACATCACAGGACTTTGAATTACTGGAAAAATAAAATGTTGGATGTTGGGAAGCCTTTAAGTTTTCAGTTCATATAGAGATAGTGGTAACACTCTTGTGTAAAGTCATATCTCCCTTGTGCCCTGACATGATCTTCTCAGCCTCATTTTGGTGAAGTTATTAAGAGTTTTGTCCTGATCTCCAATAATGTAGAACAAGGGGCAACAAAACTGTTAGTTCTGTTTTTACTGTTGTAGCTACTACCTTTATGCTAGCAATGTGGACTTCCTTTTCTTAGTCCAGATAAATACATTCCACGTACATATCAAAAGATTTGACCAAATATGAAGATTATGTGCAACATGAACTTGGTGTCTACACTTCTAGGAATGAATGGGACACTATGCAGGCGTGGTCCCTGTTGGTGCAAGCTGCCATCCCTACCGGTGGACCAATGCCAATAAAAGCCAGCCTGCTCCTTCTTGCATGAGGGTTTAACTGCTTCCAACACAGGCGCACACGGACACACACACACACACACACAATTAGAAAATACACACTAAAAACCTAATAATACTTGCTTGAGGCTTTTAAACTCCTGAGGGGTAGATAGATACAAGGTAGTAAACCAGCAGAAGGAAAGAAAAACAGTTAAAAAAACTAATAAAAAATCCTATAGGAAGGAAACAACACTCCCCTACTCACTTGCTGCCTTTACCCTCCCCCACACCCCCATCCATTTCTTAAAGAAGAAAAAATTAAAAACTGGGCTAATTGTTGTGCTTGCTGTGGTGGCTTGCCTGGAAATGAGCCTATGAGTTGAAGGCATATGGTGCTTATGTTGGAATTGTTTTCTAAACAGACTTCTTGCCTGTGTGTCTTTTTCACCTCTTTCAAATATCTTGTGCCAAAAGCAGTAAAAACACTGCTGCATTAAACATAAATCAGGGCCCTGTGCCTGCAAAGGACCTCTGTTGTTGGAGGGGGGTTGTTGGACTAGGGATGAAAGGAGACCTACCACCGCATTGATCTGAGGTGATTGTGGGGAGCATATTCAGCTAGGATGCTCCTAGCTAGTTAAGACAACGTGGAACATTCAAGCAATTAATGAACACATGCTTCAAGTAGAAAGGCTGAACAGGGGATTTTAGTGGATGTGCATGTTTCTTGCACTAAATGTAGTCTAAAATAATACATTTTTATGTATTTGTTTTGACAGAGTATTTTACCTATCTAGAGTATTTTACCTTTCCCATGACAAATCATACATTGACTATTTCTAGAACAGTGTGAAAACATTTGTTAAATGTTTTTACTAAAAGGAACAGCTCTGCAAGTTAACATAAATTCACTATAAATTTCGTGTGGGACAAGCTGCACTATGTCATGCCTGCAAGCAATTTTCAGAAGTCCAAATTCAAGAATTTGTTCCCTGTGTTGCTAATTTGCAAGTAGGTTGTTAAGATTTTAACCCTTCCATGCTAAAGGCATGGTTCTTACATCTGTGATCTCTTCAGATCCCAAATTATGAGGTGGAACTATCTGCTTCCTACTTCCTATTTGCAACAGAAATTGTCAGGGTCGAAGAAGACTGCTGGAAATTGTTTTTGCAGTTTATGCACTTACATATGTAGAGTATAATCAGTGACATGTACTAATGCCTATGCACGACCTTTACACAGAGAAAGCAATGGAAACATCTGGGGCTTTTATGTGGGATGTAGTTGGAAGTTAGCTTAAAGTGAAAGTGTTTGCATTTATAGTCTCCAGATATTTGATGCATTTTTTTTAGTGATTAGGCATATTAATTTAGGTATCTCAATCTGTGTATTCAGCCAGCTAAATTCCACCCATGATAGCAATGGGGGACAATACTTGTCGAAGCACCCTGTCAGTGGGTGGCTGAATTTCTACAGGGTGTCACACAGACTGAACACTCTTTATAAAGTGCTTGGGATTTATTTCTGCCTTTGGAGAGTAGGAGAAATGCAACCATAAGTTAAACCTCAGGGAAGGAGACTGGGGAAGACACTGATGCTGCAGCTGTGTCCTCTCCATCACTCAGTTCTTTAGGAGACTGCTCAGGGACCTTTTCTGAGATTATGTTCAGTCATCTGTTGAGGTGTGTTTCCTTTGAGGGCGGACTCCAAGTTGCAGTATTGCCATCCCCAGCACTGCCAGCGTCCCCTTGTGCAGGGGGAATAATCCCATCCTCCTCAGTGCCATGGATGGCAAGTGCATGACATGTGGGTGTGAGTACTCCCTCAGGTGAATGGGAGCAGCATGCAGGAGAGGTAGATTTCACGTGCAGAAGTATATTGAAAAGGCAATATGGGTACTCAGAAATCAGTGCTGTATTGGGGCCAAAAATGAATGGGGCTCTAATGCTGGGTTCTTCAGCAGATCCTTTTAGAAACTCACAACCCCTGTTCTTCCATAAGGAACAAAGCCCAGGTGGAAACTCTGACCTGAAATGTATAAAATTTCCTTTCTTCAAAGTGCTTTTATTCTCTTGGCATAGGGACAAATTGTACCTTGAGGGCCAGATCTGCAAGTGGATCCATATGGAGAAATCTTTATGTGTTGGGAACATCATTCAAGTCAACGGGATGCTGCGAGGGCACAGAAGCTTGCCAGGTCCGAGCAGCAATTTGAAAAGTGTTTTGTATTCCTTCAAGGTAAAGGCATACTATAAACCTAAGCAATAATTCTTTTAATAATAAAACTATTGTGCTTGTGTTTTTATTAGCAAAATTCAAGAGAAGACCATAACCAACATAACTTCTACACATTAAAAAATATTTTTTTTCCCAACAGGTGGAAGGAATTTTATCTTGTACTTTGAGCTACAGGGAAGAAACAATCCAGTGGATACCTTATCCATAACACAGGTGTCAGAAAGAGTACAAGTTTAAGAGATCTAACCTACTTGTATAGTAAAACTGAAGGCATTCTGGGCAGTGCAAGCTATGCTGTGTCTGTTCAAGGGACAAGATGACAAATTCTTTTTACAAAAAAAACCACCAAACGCAATAAACTGTTACTGAGTGAACGTGAAAGTGTGTTTAGGGGGATCTGGTTATGGCATGTGAGAGCAGTGCGGAACCATAAAGATACTATTGTATACATTACCTTTGTATCTTCAATGTGCTGTTGGCTACAACCTGACCTGATGGAATGAGCATAAATCTGGGAACCAGAAACTTCTTTGATTTTATTCTCTGTTCTATTTATTTGCTGTATCACCTTGAGTAAGTGACTAAACCTAATTGACAAGGGCTTTATTTGTAGTTGCCTGTTTGATATGTGTATAGGGCTTGCAGGTCAATTGCATAAACCTCAAAGGCTCGAGAGTGAAGATGTTCCTCACCTTCATAGAGCAGCACTGAGACTAACCTAGCAGTCTCCACTCCAAGGCAAGGAAGTTTTTCTGGCCTGCAAAACAGACAACACAATTCACGTTCAAATTAGATCCCCTTTGCTTTCCTATCCAATGTTGTAAGATTAGTCAAGATTTTACATCAACTAATTTGGGTCCTTCTGTCATGATTGCAGTACAATGGGGGGTTTCTTGGCTTTACTTTTCATTCAAGCATCACAGGGACCTTCTATCTACTGGGAAGCTAAAAAGGTTAAATAAATCCAGTAAAGCTTAAATGTCATTTTGTTAGATGTCTATCTCCAAATGAAGCCCAGCCTTTCCTCTGCAAGTCCACATTTCCATGTGAAGGGGTTGCTCCCATTACATATTTATTGCAAAACAGATGCTGGTTGTTGACTTCAGTGAAAGCAGGACTGAGCCTAAGAGAGTTGCTTAACTTTGCTACGTATTGTAAGTTCATCCCTCACTGGAACAGAGAGGCACCAGATGGGTGCTAGTGGTTTGGATGGAATGTGTACCCCACAGTCTTTTCTTTTCTTTCTTTTCTTTTCTTTTCTTTTCTTTTCTTTTCTTTTCTTTTCTTTTCTTTTCTTTTCTTTTCTTTTCTTTTCTTTTCTTTTCTTTTCTTTTCTTTTCTTTTCTTTTCTTTTCTTTTCTTTTCTTTTCTTTTCTTTTCTTTTCTTTTCTTTTCTTTTCTTTTCTTTTCTTTTCTTTTCTTTTCTTTTCTTTTCTTTTCTTTTCTTTTCTTTTCTTTTCTTTTCTTTTCTTTTCTTTTCTTTTCTTTTTTCTTTTTTCTTTTCTTTTTTCTCTTTTTCTTTTTCTTCTTCTTTTTCTTTTTTTCTTTTTCTTTTTCTTTTCCTTTTTCTTTTCCTTTTTTTTTTTTGGTTGCCTGCTCTTGATCTTTCAAGAAGTATGCTAAAATGACTACAATCCAAGTAGGCATATTGTATATAAAATGAATGACAGCTCCTAGCGCCACCAAGAAAATCAAACCCTTTGTTTATTTAAGATTTTTAAAAATACGTTTGGGAGTAAAAGTCACAGAGTTATAAATGAGCTCCCCGACCACCACCAAAAAAAATAATTATAATAAAAATAATGGCACCATATTCCCTGATAAACCTGTGCCAGAAAAGCTCTTGGGGATCAAGTTTTTGTCAGTCCCCAGCTTTTACCAATTTAAATTCTTGGCAGCATATTAAAACAAAATGTAGAAGGTATTTGAGACTGCAATCCCTCAGGTACTAAATCTAGTGTTTCCTGGCACTAGATGAATGTTACTGGAGTTAAAACCTAGCACCACAGCACCAGATCTCCAGAGCTGTTCATATTTATACTTAACAGACAAATATGTCATTCTTTCAGTATCCTTTTACACTGCCAGTTTTTTCTCACGTTTTTTTCTCTGATAAATACAAAGGTGAGAAAGTTCTATGCAGTGACTGACATCATGCTATTTTTATTTGCTTTTCAAATATCTAGGACACACCTTTTCCACCCTGAACATGTTGTATTACCCTACTTTCTAATTACCTACTTGGTAGCAAACACAGGAGGAAGAGCACATTGTCTGCCAGCTGTATGCACATCCTAAACACACCAGAGCAAGTTTTCTACTCTGCATATGTGGAAACAGAATGTCTCAGCCTCTTGCCCTGAATCAGTCCTAACTGGCTTCTGTCATGGTACACACTAAGACTATACTGTGGCTGAGTTAGTCAGCTGTTCTCCTGCTAATGCCAGATACCAAGTGGAGTTTGCTCTCTGACAACACCATTCTTATTTTCTCCTTCCCCTATGCTATTCTGTGTCACTCAAGAGAGGGGATTTAAAAATCTGAGCCCAAATTCAGGGGCACCCCTGAGGCTGAGGCCTCCTTATGGAGACCAAGGCTTTCTACTCACTCTGCTCTTCAGGGGTGTTACTGAGAGTACAGTCATACCTGAATATTACTTAGAAGACTCAGTAGATAGGCCAACCCGTGCCATGGAAATGCCTCCTAGTATTACAGCTGATTTCATGGCAGGTCCATAATGCCCTCTCTAAAGACTGCCTTTGTTCTTTTTTCCAAACTTACATCTTTATGTTAGGGCAACAATTACCTAGCATACACAGTCTTTTGTACTGTCTGATCAGGTTACACTATTCATTCTTTTCACACTACTCCATAGAAGCCACTCTTCTTAATTCTCTTTTTTTCCCCATACATTTCTGAATCTGCAAGGGCAGAAATACAGGAGTGCTTCCACTGTAAATCTAGCCTCCTCAGCAAGTGAAAAATTCAATTCCTAATATTCAGTCACTGCTTTCACCTTCTGACCTTTCCATTTAAAATGGAACTACCACAAATGGCCAAAAAATGAACATAAAATGCCTGGCTGTTGGTGAAACCAGATACTGTGCCTGCAGAAGTACTGATTCAGCTCCATTGACTTTGCTACCCAAAAACCCCAAATCAACAAGCATAGGAGCAGATAAAATATCTGAAGTAATTTCTATGATAAAAGTATGAAGTCAACCATTTATAGCCTTGCTTCCATTTATACATCCTCATCTCTTTTTCAAAACCATGGAACTGCCCAGAACATAAATCTAGACAGTGAGTGACCCAGATAACGTCTGAGGTCCCTTCGGTAAAAAGACAGTTCTCCCTACTGCTTGCATTTCCAGGACTCAGTAGGAGCATTGATCTGATGAAACCTCCAACAGGGAGAAAAACAGAAACACAGGTTTCTGAAGGATTACACCTTTTCTTTCAAAGGGATACCTTTGGTGCTACAGAGGGCTTTTCTCCTTGGCTCTGAAGACAGAATTTGGCCCTTTGCAATCTGTTCAACTTCTGTCAGTTTTGCTGTCTGCCTCAAGATCTGCCCTTGCAATATGAAAAAGAGAGAGAAAAGGCGTGTGCGAATTTGGCCCAGGAGGGAATAAGGAATGAAGAAAGGCTGGGTAAGAGTGGATGGTTATGTATTTACTATATGACACTCAGCTTGGTATTGATTTCACCTATTTGGTGGACTAAACATGAACTTAATAATCAGATCCTGCTTAAGCAATGTGCTTCCCCAGTAATTGACTCTCGCATATTGATTAAGATGTTGACGATCCCAGTATTGTTCAGTGGTAATGCAGCTGAGAATGGGCCTTCTCTGCCTGCGTTCTCAGCACTCTCTGTACTGCTGTCACCACACTCGCTTTAATGGATAAAGCTGTCATCCTAAAGCTAGAATGTCTTGCAGGCACAAAGACGAAATTAACTGTTCAATAATTTATGGGGCATGGAAAAAACTTTACCCAACAACTTCAATTGATTGCTGTAAGTGTTTTGACTGCGCTTGCCTGCTTTGCATAAAGTCAGCTACTTTGCAGAGGCTGATTACCATTTACAGTAGTTTCTTGGCCCTCTTCACATTACAAGATTTTGAAGAACTTTGGCTTGTTTCAAGGGAATTTCCTGTGTTATGCAGACCTGACGTTTTTTCTCTTCCCTGTAGATTCATAAGAAAATCAAGATCTTCAATGAAATGTAGTTGGTGAGCTTAGTAAGCAGAGTTTAAACTCAAATGATTTACATTGTTTTGAGGCTGTCTGTTTTTCCAACTCAGGCATCACAAATACAGGCAATTAGTGGACCATCACAGGCAGGGAAACCTTTTGCACTTCAGATAAGTTCAACCCAAAAGTTATTGAAACATCTTATTATTTCAGAACCCCTGAAGTGAGCTGATGGACACAGTCCAGCTTCTGGAGATATCAGTTCATATCACAAAAGCAGACCACAAAAATTTTAGCTAGAAGACCAATGCAGCAAATGATGTCTCTTCTCAGAAAGATATATGTTGTCTTTTTGCTGTAGAAGCTGACAGTGTATTGTGTATTAATCAGTGGCAACAAGAACTTAATTCTCCAGGGATTCTAGTTCCTTTCACTATTGTCAGAGTCTTTAAAAACAAAGTGCTCTTCCCCATCTGGCTGCCTATTTCTAAAATGAATTTTTTTTTCCTTTTTGGTAGTTGACATCTTTAATTGCACTTCCTTTTTGTTTAGTAAATTTGGTGTTAATGAAACACAACACATGTAATGGTTGGTTAAAGCCAGGAATAACAGAAAAAAGATGGTGGACAACCTTCTTAGATAATTTTCCTAGCATATTTCCATTCTGTCTTATGATATCTCTTTCTGTATTCACAGTGACACGTGATGTTTCCGTGGTGGATTGTAAGTTCACAATTAGGAAAACATATTTTTATTTTGGAAGGAATGAAACATGACAATCAATCCAAAGGATACCCATCCATTAGGACCTTGATAAAGGAACCAGAGTCTGCTATCTTCTAAAACTGACAGGGAATGATAAGCATATACTTATCCAGAGTTGTTCAATTTTGGGCAGCCATAAAACTGTCAAATTTTCCTGTTTCAAGTGCAAGTGACTAAAACATTCTTAATTAATCAAGGTGAAATTACACTGATCTTCCTATTTATCCAAAGTGCAGCTTCCAGTGAAACTTTAAGATCAGCTAGGTTATGCTGAACTTACCATAATGACGGTGCAAGGATTGTGTCTGTAGCATTAATTTGGGCTGGTAAGATCAGATATTAGCATATCAAAGCCTGACACTTCTAATGGATATTGGACCCCAAGCAGTAGGAAAATGTCTTTTAGATGTTGCAAGTTCTTGAATTGCTGCTCTCACAAAAAGCAGCTGGCTACAACCTGCAGTGAAGTGTCATTTTGGAAGACCTGAAAAAATTTAGATTTGCTACAGGAAAAGAAAATTCAATTTTTAGATTCTTTTATTGGCCAGCATCCAAAGAGTTAACACAAGATTATCTAGGGCCACATCTAGAAGAAAAGGGCACATAGTATATGCAATGTGAAAAGGAAATCAAAATAGAATGAAGCAAATAATGAAACGATATTCAGTTGTGTTTATTTGCTTTTCTCATTTCAAGGTGTTAATCCTGTGTTACTGAGAACATTCCTAGAATATTTCCCAGATGGAGACACAAATGCACCAGTATTTCCTGCCTCTATGTACTTTATTTCCATTTGTTCTCCTTTGAGAAGTTCTTTCTAAACAGTCCCTCCAAGTGGCAGGATGCGTTGATTTCCAGTTTATTGTAGTGCTCGGTAGTTCAGCATCAGCTGTCAGAATTTTCTGTAGTCTCTGCTGTTTGCTACAGAGCCTGTTCAAAGTCCAAGCCTCTGGAAGGATCCCCAGGAGGACTACAGCTGGGCCTGTTTGGATATCAAAGTCCAAATTAAAAATTTATGCCAGTGTTTGAAAAATATCTGACCAAAATCTTGGTATGGATTAATTCTCCCTTGCCATGCAAGCTTATACTACTGGGGCTTGAGGATTTATTTTTAAAGTGAAGAGAGGACCAAATAGCTGCATAAACTGATTTGGGTCAGATGTTTGTTAGCTGAATTATCACTGGTAATGAAACCTTCTAGACCTCACAGGGAGGCTAAAAGAGCTCTGACTTTTCTCTTTCACGCTTCTTTTTCCTCCCCTCCTTCCTTTCTGTCTTCCTACCTGCCTGCCCTTTTTTGGTTTTTTCTTTTATTCTTCATTCTTTCTCTTTTAACTTCCTTCCTTCCTTCCTTCCTTCCTTCCTTCCTTCCTTCCTTCCTTTTTTAGCTTCCCTATTGCTGTCTCTTTTACTTTTCCTTTTTTCCTTTCTTCCCCTGCCTCTTTCCTTCTCTCCCAACCTCTCTTCCTCCCTTCCCCTTTTTCTCTGTCTTAAGTCAGAACTCACACCAAGTCAATTGCTCACTACTTGGCAAATAAAGGCACCCATTTCCAATGGGTGAAGCAAACTTTTGTACCTGCCAGAACTAAAATTCAAACTGGGACATTAACAACGTAGCAGCAAGAATATGTTGCTGGAACAATTTCTTTGGTCCTGCACTTCAGAGATGAATTGAAAGCTGACAAGAGCTTCCTCAGACACCTTTTATAATGACTTGTCAGTGCAGGGCTATAGGGCAAAGCTTAGCTAAATGGGTTGAGATGTCTAAAGTGGCTGTAAAGGCACAGCCACTATGCTTGTTGATAATTAACTTGCTTGCATCTTCCTACAATCCATTGTTTAGTGTCACTCATGTATCTGCTGACTGGTTTTTGCTAAAAGGCTATAGGTCAAGGCAGGTGACACACACTTGTGTGTCTATCCGACCTTACTCTGTTGATATTTTTTTTTCCTGCAGGAAGCAGAGCTCTGAATTAATCCATTTATTTCACAGGGTCTTGGGTAAAGAATAAAATGCCTGAATTATCCCAGTTAAGTTCACATGGCAATAGTGGATCAGCAGAGTTAGTCTGGTTTGCATCTTTACTTTAGAAGAAATCCCAAGAGTTTTTGGAGAGGAGATCCTTCACCCCAAAACCTCATAAGAAAACAGAATTCCCCAGATTTGATCCTGCTCCATAAGAAGTCTTTGTACTCTTCACACGAATGCCTTTTATTTGTTTTGATTATACCTCCCACTAACTTGTTTTCCACTCCCTGGTTCTTATGGTGAAAAAGAGAGCAATTGATTGCTATCCACCTCCTCCTCCTCTGAGTTGCCATGATTTTACAGATAAAAGAAGGAAGGGATTCAAGCCTGCCTGAGAATAGTATTTGCAGGCCAAGTGTGGGGTTCAGACTAGACAAGCAGATACATCTGCCCTGCAGCTATGTCTAGAAACACCAAACACTCTGTCTTACAGAGTAAGCACAGCATCCAGCCCAAGAAACAAGTAGCCCCTTCTGTGTACTCTTTGCCAAGCCCATGGAGGCTTTGCTGCTCCCCAAGACATGCTTGTCCAACTCCTGCTAGGTGCACGAGGGCAAGGAAGTGCCACCACACTGGGGGTCTGCAGGGCTTTCTGGCCTCTAGGGAGGGGCCTTGTGGCATTTCAACCAGGGAAATGGAAGTTACCACAGAGAGGAGGAAAAGCCACCAGAAGCATATGTGAGGAGCCAGCAGCAAATTGCTGAGGCCCTTCAACAGTAATGTTGTTCACAAGGGTGCAGAGGAGTCTCCAACCTGAGTCCTTAGTGGGGTGGACCACAGTGCAGGAGCACTACCACCTGCTCCCTCCTGTGACTGGCAAATCAAACCTCCTGTGACCTGTTACTGCCAATCATCCCTAAGCAGCCTCCAGCCACCCTTACCAACGTTGCCTGGAGGCTAGTAGCAAACAAGGGCATCCAGGCAGCTCCCTGCTTAGCATATGTGTGCACTGCTGTGCATGGAGTCTGATCTCACCCAGAGCACCCTTTGCCATGGCAGGTGAATCCCAACATGCTCTGGTGGTTGACCTATCAGTGGAGGGTGAGAAGAGCAAAACAAGGGGTGGGCTGGCACCTGGCCAAGAAGCAATAGGTTTGCTGTCAGACTTGTGGCTTCTGGGGAGGTTTTAGAACTATTACTACTAATTTTTTACATAAGACAGGATGTTCTGTGCATCTCCTCATCCTGACCAGGTTTTCTAATCAGCACACAGAGACATCCAGCATGCAGCCTGGTGGCCCAAACCTGTGTGACAGAGAGGGTTCACAGCCCTCAGTTTGTGTGCTCTGCTCCTACAGGCACACGAGGATGATACCACTGGGAAATGCTCTTTGTCTCTCACATGCCTCTGAGGGCCAGACCAGAACACAGCCAGTGTTTACGTTCCCTGTCTTTCCCTATAATTTGCCCCTGGGCCCCTGGATATGCTGAGCCTTCATAGATGCAGAGGGTTTCCAGCTGGCCCATGCAGGCAGGGGCTGTCTGCCCTCGATATCCTCCAGCAGGCCTGTCCCCCTGTCCCAGCCAGCCCCCACAAGTGAGATATCTGTGGTGGGAAGCCATCTCTCTGCTCTCTTGCAGGCCTCTGATGAACTGAAGATGGCCTAATACACACGGCATGGGGGCTTTCCTTGTACATGGTGACTGTTTTGGCTTTCTTGAGCCAGCTCCCAGTAAGAAGCACTGGACTGCTTTTAAATGTTTTTCCTGTTTTTTTGGCTTCCCAGGAGGGCAGCCAGTCTCTGGAGAGTTGTTAAAGCATGAGCTGGGTTTCAGGGCTTTCTGCTAACTAGCATCCTCTCCCTGTGAAGCCAATCCAACTTGCTTGCGCTTCACAACATAAAGACATTTCTTCATATGACAATAATAAAGTATTTTTGCACTTTATAGCATGTGCCTCTCCTCTGTGGCCTTCCAACCCTTGGGGAAGTGGTTTATTCCTGTAATTTCTTTCCTTTTTTGTCCCCTCTTTTCCACACAGCACAGCACAGCACTCACGCCTAGTGCATGTCTGAATAAATTGTTAGAGAGAGGCAGGGTTCAAGGACACAAGCCTAGTAGGGTTATTGCATGAAGAATTTATATTGGTTTATAACACAGAGCAAGGCAGATGTCAAAGATATTAAAGAGGTGATGCAGGAAAGACTGGGTTCTTGATGCACCAATGTTCATCTTGCATTTCGCTGAACAGGGAACATTTTCTGAAGCAATCAGAAGGAACATTTTCTGAAGCAATCGCTGCTCTGAGAAGGAAAGGGAATCATCCACTCCCACTCCACGATAGCTGCAAGGTAAGAAATACGTTAAAAAATGATATTTTAAAATTCCCAGATAGGGAGTCGAGGTGGTTTTGCAGCAGAGCAGGGAAATCTGGTCCACAGTAGCCTACAGGCATCAAGAAGAGGTACAGATGTCACAAACTCCCACGAATAACTTCTTTCTTAGGATTGCCTTGTGTGGCATTGTTAGGACCCTGGACCATGGGTGCAATGTCTTTTGTAGAGGAGTTTGGCTCAGCAGGAGAGTAATGGCTGCTGTGGACAAGACTAGTGTGGCCATCTATGTGTCCTGCCAAGTGGATTGTTTGGTCCCTACATTGCAAAGAAACCTTCTTGTGATCAGAAGATCACAGCCACAGCCCTGTGGTGTGGGTGGAGTAGAAATGTGATCTTTCCTACATCCCCAGCAGAGCCCAGAGGTGAACACAGCCACTTTTCTTCTCTGACTTTTCAGTAGACTTCCTCAGTTTTTGCAGACTTCCTTATTATGCTTTCTTGCCCAAGCCCAGGGGAAGTCAGTTCCCAAATTCCCACTGGCATCTCAGGCTGTTTACCACTAGTTTTATAGCTTACTTCTCCTCAGGCCCTGCAGTCACAGCCCTGCAGTCTGCCACAGATGGACAGACAGATTCACAAGGTGTGTCTTTATATGTCCTAATTGTATGGGAGTGGACAGGAGGGGAGAACAAATTCTTTCCAGCTTAAAAGAGGGCGGCTGGCTGAAGCGGGGCACTAGCAACAATGAGCTTATGTGAATAGAATAAGACTGTAGAATATTGCTTACTGAAATAAATTATAGCAATAGATGGAAAGCAGGTTGAATTTTCATTGTGAGGAAGTTCTGTCCTTGTTGGATTTCTTCAAGATGGCTCTGGTCACCTTTCAGCGTATTTTGGAGTTAGAGAATACGGAACATTTTTAATGATAAGACTTGAGATCTCTCCCAGCATTTTTATTCTTCCTCATGGTCTTCTTGGGTCACTCAAAATTTTATCTTTCATGTGCCCTATTTTGTGTTATTTCACAAGAAAACCTAAAGAGGATCCTTAAGTTACATCCTCCACTGTAAGTCTCTTCTTTTCCCACTTCACTCTGTTTGATGGAAGCCAGACTGGGTTGCATCAGTAATCAAAGATCCTAAATTGAGCAATTGATCAAAAACATGCTGGGACATCCATGTATTGCAAACTTCTCAGACCTACCATTTCATTCTCTTCTGGGCTGTCTCAAAATCTTTGAGAGAGACAAGTACAGCTCAGGAAAGGGTTTGGGAAGGAGTGTGAGGCAATATTTTCTTGAGTTTCTTAGCTTCTTGTCTTAGTGACTTCCAAAAATGCCTGCTCGTTCTGCTTCCTCAGGTTTCCCATGGTTTTTTTGGAAGTAGTGGATACTATTTCTAACCCAGGGTTACACCATGGAAAGATTCATCTTTTCTTCTGAGAGAAGATTCATAATTCTTAGTCACTTCTTTTGAGATGCAGAAACAAATGAAAGAGTCAAATAAGAGAAAGAAAGTGTGCATAAGAAAGTAGATTGTAGTAGTGCCCTAGGCAACCTAGTCCAGATCTCAGCACAAGGGCAGGACACAGGAGAAAGATAATTTGGGCAAACATGGTAGGATCCAGAGTTGCAGCCATTTTTTTCACCGTTATCCACTTATCCCACTTCTATCCACCCATCCAGCATCTATAACTTCTCTTACTTCATGGGAACAGTGGCAATTGGAGCATGGCAGGCTGTTAGTGCTGACTTTACTTGATGGTCTTGGATGGAAGCATCTGGCAGTTTAGTCTTGGTGTGATTGTTGCTTCCTGGGAAAACTAGAGGGACTTTGCAGACAACAGGGGCCAATATCTTTATAACCACACACATCACAGGAGGCAAGAATTGTGTACCAGAGCTCAGTGTACAAGATGGCTTCCTGCAGTCATCCTACACCAGATGATTGCATCTATTACTGGTCATATAGAGAATCTGCAAATATATGTAACCTGAGGTTTGACAAGCCAATAGGCTTGGCAGATATGTGCACATTCTCACCTGTGAATCTTAGCTCAGCTCTCAAGCGTGACTGCAGTGGTACAGCACAGGCCAGATTCTGATCTCATTTACACCCATGCCAATGCTGAGCAACTCCACTGATGCCAAAATGTGGGCCTAAAAGCTGTCTGCCTGTGGCGTGAGCTGGAGTTTCATTTGTGTCCAGCATGAGAAAAAGTTGCATCCAAACTGCTTCCTGCAGGGAACTGTGCATGAAAAAACCAGAATAATTAGATAATTGTGAACCAAAGCACAGGCACAATTCTGAACTGTTTGGAGAACTGGGATAATGTAATAAACTTACAACTATGCCTTTGCTGGTGGCTGGTTTTGTTTTGTTAAATCCAAAATATCCATAGTAAAGTTTTGCTGGTTCTGATGGTTGGTGGGATGCTCTTTTCAACATTTACTCATGAGACTTCTGATCTATGTATGTAGAATACACAGGAATTTCATCAAAGGTGGTAAGTCAGATGGTATCCAATACTCTCTCTTCCAAACACAAGGGAGAGTTTCTGGTTTTGCAACAAAGTGCCCAGTATCTAATGTAGACTTTCATTTAGGTTCTCAGGGTGTTAACTACTCCAGCTTTGACTCACTTGGATTTTAGCAAAGTGGGTCAAAGAGACTTAATATAGTGATATGTTACACAGCTATTGATGTCTTCCAAAATCTTCTCGTTTGATCCCTTCAGTCTGGACTGAGATTGAAGATCTGCAAAAGTGTTGCTTCTGTGAAGAGACAGGAGCTGCAGCTTTGTAGTAAATTGAAGAAGGGGCTGGAGAAGGGAAAATGGAGAATGGAAGAAATGGGGGGAGTGTGGAGAAAAGTTGAAAAGTAAGATGAAGACAAGGAGTAAGAAGACTCCTCGGGGTGAGACAGGATCTGATAGACTTTGACAAAAGCCTCAAAATACTTGGAGGTGTTTTCTGCAACTTCTAACCTTGCAACATTCTCCCGCCATAGTTGGCGGTGAAGTGATTTATGAATATACATACTTACACTGTTCTCTGTGATCATCTTGATAAGGTAAATATATCACCCAGCAGGAAGCTACACTACACACTAGTCTCCTTCCTGAGAGAGAAATTCAGTGTTGTGGGCCCCAGCTATCCCTATCTGACATATGCAGGGCGTGAAGTTTAGTTCTTCATTAAAAAATGTCCCATTGAGATGTTTAAACACAGATCTCCCTGTAAGGGTGAATGCTTTGAATTGCCCTCCATCCAATTCCTCTCCATTTAATTGGTATAAAGCAGCTTCCCCTTGGCTGCTTCCTCCCTTGAAATTACATAAGTAGCCTCACTGGAAAAGCATAGGTAAATATTTCACACGGCACACCATGGATTAGGAGCACAGCTCCCATTAACCGGAGCTGGAATCATTCGGCTATTTTTCCCCTCACACTGTGTTAGAAATGTACCCTACAGGACGAAGAGACTGGGCTCCCAAGTGCCACCTTATGAAGAAGGTGCGGAACACTTTCATTTAATACTGCATGTGTTTCCATTAGCAGAGTCAATTGCTCTCTGTCCTCAGTTTTAAGACTCCCTGTTTGTCTCTATTACAGCTCTGTTTCCACATGCCTGCAAATCCTCCCTAGTCCTTCCATCTGAGCCTGCAAACTTTTGATGATACAACACCACAGCATTTTGGCTTTCATTTGATTTAAAATTTGTGATTGCAATTATAGACTGAGCATTTCTATGGGCTTACTGCTGCACAGGAAAGCTTTTGTGCCCAAGGTATTGTCAGTTTGGGGTGGCTGCGTAAGGGATGTCAGTAGAGCAGAGGCCTGAGTATCCTGAAACCTGCGAAGTACGTGGGGAAACAATCGTGACTGCTACTTTGATTCACAGTACCACAGCAACTGTCCGTACTGGCATGACTCCTTCAGGGTGAAAAATTCATGTATCTGTGTAAATACTGTGCAAAAAACCAGAAGATATTCATTACATATGTAAAAATAGAGCTGTGGTGAATACAGTGTACTCTTGTGGACTGTTACTACTCTGGGAAATGGTGTCTCTGCTGCTTGCATGGCTATGATGTATCTACATGTGAGATACCAGCATTCTTCCTTCACAATTATGTTGCTTGATGCCATTACACTTTGTCTTTACCATACTCTTCCTTGCCCAGGAAATTTACGAAGAAAAAGGCCTGTTCCAAGTAGTCTGTGCAGGTGAGGCCATGTCATGGCAGCTAGTAAGAAAATTAAATTTCCACTTATGAAAAAAATGAAAGGTTTAAAAAAAATCTAAATCAAAATTTTAACTGTCAAAAGTAAAATTTCATTTTTATGTAACATTATTAAAATAAAAAATATGCATTGAAGAGTTGTACCCTAAAAATGTAAAATTCTACAATGGCTTAAATAACTTGAGTGGTTTGCTTTACATTTTGAGCTCATTTAGAAATCATAGATTAGACTTATAATTTGTATGAATGTGTGAAGGAAAAAAAAATCAAAATTAGAGAAAACATCAGAAAAATGTTTTTACTTAAACAGTGTGATGTTTGTCAGTTTTATCAAATAGCAACAGGGAGTTGCTGGTTTTTTCCCCCTAAATTTCATTAAAATAAGCCTGCTCTTCAAAGACGTTTTGATTTTTTTAGTCAAATTCCTGAACAGAAATGTCTATTAGTTATTTTCACCAGATTCATCCAGATAACAGCTGCTATGAAATTCTATATATGAACCACTTTCAACGCAAAAATCTTTGCTACCTCCTTGCTGATCTGTCTTTTGTTTCGAGTTCTTTGCTAATAAGTAATGAAAATGTTACAGCCTTACAGCTTGTTTTGTGGTTGCAATTACGTAATCATTATTAATGAAGCAACAATGTCAAAACTGTGTGAAACCGAACTCACATTTAAGCACTTACAATAAACAGATATAAAACAACAGATGTCTCAGTTTTTGTTCTCCAATGATTTCATCCCTTGTTAAAAATAAATGTCTGGTTTAAAAAAGAAAAGGGCTTTTCTCAGCTCTTACAAATTAATTGAATCCAGAGCCTGGTAATACAACTAAAGAGCTCTCTTTTTCTTTTTTTTTTCCTTCCCAAAATTTGTTTGTGAGGATATTGTTATTCAGTAAGTGATAAATTCACTTCAAAGCAATCCAGAAATCTAGGCAGTCAGTGGTGTAATGGTCATCTGTCTCAGCTGAAGTGTTAGCCCCTGATAGCAATCAGAGATGTAGCCAAAATGCTAGGCTTGCCTCATGACTTGAACACCCTGAAAAGATTTTATGACAGAGATGGTTTCTGTCCACAGTTTTGGTTCAGACAGTTGACACTGGATAGTCACAAATGGTTCAGGTTTCAGTCAGAATTTGTCAATAGGTGCAAGGAGGTCTCTAGATCTGGGGAACCTCAGAAAACCAGCGTTTGGTTTTTATGTAAACATCAAAAGTCCAGATGCTTATTTGAACCATCCACATCTGTTGAGTCTGCAGAACTGGGCTGGATATTTAGCTGGGATAGGTTTCCCTGCAAGATTTCATAGACTTCATAGCTGAACTTGTGGCCAGAAATACCAGAGCTTCTTTTGGTATTTAAGTACTTTTTATTCCAGTGTTAACTAGGAATGTGCTACATTTAATGAGCGGTTAAGATATGCAAAAACTTGAAAACTTTGCAAAAATCCAGATCTAGTGAACAGACACTGTGAAAAAAATACTTACTAGGAAATGAAATCTCCAGTAGCAATTTGTGAAGAAAAGAAAAAATATATTAGATTTTGGATAGTTTTTTATTTATCTTAAAATAAAACTCAGTCTACTCTTTCCCATTATAAAATCTTTGATAAATTATTTTTGGGGGAAGAAGACATAGGAAAGCACCACTTTCTTTTAGTTTTTATTCAGCGTCTTGAAAGTCAGTGTTCAAATTTAGTATTTGGAGAATACTTTTTTTCCCCAGTCCCTCTGGCACTGGAACAAGTGCAAAACAACTGTCTTTGCACTTTATTGCAAATCTTGCACAAATTTAAACACACAAACCAAGGTTCTTGCAAATTGCATTCTGAGAATATAACACATTTATGCTTACAGCACTATAAGCAATGACAAGATGTTTTGAACAATCTGTTTTCTCAAATTAGATTAACATCATGGAGAAGCACAATCTGCTCGTTGACACCGAAGGTACAAAAAAACCCCCAGTGTTTTGTGTCCTCCTTCAGGACATTGCTTTGGCAATAGACATTCACTGTCTGTGTCATCATGAAGGATGTGGTGCACTTTTAGAGCTGCTGTTCTTTAGAAGAGACATCAGGCTCCACAGAGCTCTGCTGATAATCAAGCAGTAAAAATACAGGCAGCAATTGAGGGTCCTTGTCAGCATGGTGCTCTCTGGTCATACAACACAATGCATTCAATCCACTTTTAAACGTGATGGGTGGAAAAACCACCTTCTACATTTGTCTGCTCTAAACTAGCAGTACCTAATGAGCCTTAAGTCACTACTTCCAAAAACAATCACGGAAATCTTCACCAGAACGGAAGATTTCCTAAGAGCTAACGCAACATTTTTGTGCCTAGTGCTCTTGAATCTTTACTGAGGAAATACAGACTTTCCTACCATAGCTGAAATAACAGTAAGATTCCCCTTTTGTGCAGACATTATTACAATCATATCAAATTTGTGTATAGTGTAAGTACTCTCATATTCACAGTCTCACTGTTAATCCCAGAAACTACCAATTAAACTTCCTTCTAAATTTATTTATTACATACTTTGTTCTGCAAAGCACAATTTTTATTATCTGAGAGAGCAAACCCAAACCCCAGGAAGCTGAAACTGAGAGTGACCTATGATTTTAACCTTCAATCAACATGAACATACGTGACTGCTTTGTTTTGCTGGGTTTTGCACATCATAATTGTATTTACAAAGAAATTCCTTGAAAGCATGTGTTGTGTTGAATGACTGTATGCAAACAACTTTGGAACTAGGGAACTTTGATCTTTGACTTACAGACTACAGGGCAAAGGTTAAAATCATGAGCTTTGTTGTCCTGTTGGCAGCAGTTCCTTTTGAAGCTTCCTGCTTCTAGTGAAAGTGATATGCAGTTATATACACAAATCTCAGTGTCTTTGGTTGTGTTCAGAGCAAAAAAATATTAATCCTGTAACTTCTAGTATTTGATCAACCTTCTTCGATAATATGAGTAAGAATCTGACTGTTCTTGCGTATATATACATGTAGAAGTAAAAATGGAGCTATTCTCTAAAGACTTATTTGCATGCATAGGTAATGTGCAGAGAGAGAAGCTCGCTGGCTATTTGCAGATTTACATAAGGAAATTTGGTTGTTGTGCAGGCAACTACTTATTCGTGCAAGATAAAAGCCCTGCATAATAATCCAGGTTAGAAAAATTTGATCTGAAGAGATTTTGTTAAATACTTAGACATTGTCATTCCAATGGGTTGTAGACATTTCATAACAACTCTGCTGAAATGAGACAAAAAATAAAAAGGCTGTTGTAGTTGTAATGGGAATCCATTGCATGAGACTTTGCACTTCCATGAACAACCTATATTTATATTGCCTTTTACATAAAAAATAATTAAGTGTGCTGAAAGAATTTACTGAAATCTTATAATATCAGGAATTTTGAGTGCCCTGGCAAAGTGGAAACTTCACAGTTACTCAGACCATAAGGCTGGGATATTTTCTTACCCTCAAGCAAAGCCATGAACAGCATCTACTCCTTAAGAGGGTGTCTGAGGCAGACCTTGCAGACTAAGACACAGAGCAACAATCAGTGCTGTGAAATTCTTTGCTATTAATTGGCAGAAATCTCATTTATATGTTGCTAAAGAATTACAGCTGTTTCATACAATGGGTAATAAATGAGCAGGACAAAACAAAAGAGTGGAGCAGTCCTGTCCTGCTCCACCCCAACCCCTGGTATTAATTATCTAGTCTCTTGCAGCATGTCAGTCCCATTAACTCCAGCTTGGCGTTTCTGTGTGCAAGCCTTTTAGACCAGAATAAACACACTGGTGACATAAGCAGCAGCCAAACTAGCCAAAAAATAGCTAGGGTGTAATTTTCTGAGAAGTTGTGAGTAATCAAAGCTTCCTAACAATCTCTTTTAATCTGACACCCTCTCAGTCACACAGGCTGTTCCACACCTTTTTTTTCCTTCAGCACAGAATGTTACAAACACTAAATGCCAAAATATGGCATGAAATGTACCCCATTACAGCTATTTTCTAGCAAGGTTTGGCTACTGTTTTACTGCTGAATTTGACCTAGACGCATACATGGCAAATACAGCAGTCTTCACTGGTTCTGGCTTTGCTGTGTATTTTCCAGCATGTATTTTCTCATTGTGGTGACTGGGTGCCTCTCACAGAAGCCCCAGGTAGTAGAAAACCCTTGTTTACACAAAACTCCAATGGAAAAAATCCAAGCTGCCTTCTAAACACTTTAAAATAACACTTTCTAATGCTTCCTACGGGTGATGTTGACACATTTACAATGTTGATTTAAAGAGCAGAGGGAACACAGTTCTTCCTGACACCCCACATGTAAAGTTACTGGCCCACCCTGTCACTGGAGCCACACTGAAATGGCTGCCAGCAGATCTCATGTGCCAGCTACATAAAAGTGAGCAAGCAGGCAGACGGTGACCTCCGTGGTTGTGAGGAAAACCTTTGAAGTCTCCCCTACTTTCTGTCCCTCTAGGGTGAAGTCACAGTCAGAATGAAACACTGATCCTGCAGTTCCTGAGATATTTGGTTCAACAGTTCCTGAACTTTTTGTGAACCACTTTAGCCCAGGTTTGCTATACCAAAATGCAATCTGGGGATTTCCTTGATTTCTTTACCCCATCCTTCATTCACTGTTCTTTGTTGGAACTAATCTGACTGTAAAGCTTTGTCAGTCTTCAGAAGTTCTAATTTCTCAATCACCTGGTCTGACATGATCCTGATTTTCTTCAATATTTCGTCTTCTACCCCAGGGAAATTTATGTCTGTTCCTGGCATTTGTCTCCTATCTTCCTTTGTGAGCACAGAGGGGAAAAATTAATTTAATTTCTCTCTTTCTCTCTCTCTCTCTCTCTCTCTCTTTTCCTCTCTCTCTCCCTCTCCCTTCCACAGTGAAGTCTTCTTCTGTCAATAAATTACTCCCGCCACATCCTGGAGGCCAACTATCTCTTCTTTCTTTCATCCCTGTATTTTTTATGGGTGTTTTGTTTGTTTCTTTGTTTGTTTGTTTGTTTGTGTTTTGTTTTTGTTGGTTGATTTTTTAAGTCTTATTAATCTTTTTCTAGATAGCAAGCCATTTTCCTTTCTTCAGGTTTCATTTTCTTATTTTGTTTTCTTTCCTCCATTCTTTCCATTCCTTTCCATTCCTTCCAGTCCTTTCTATAGTCCACTCTGGACTTGATATTTTAAATTTTTCATGTCCTTTCTTCACCTTTGATTAGTTTTTCATTTCCTTGTTCTTTATTAGGTGTTGGCAACTCAGTACTGTAGGTGGCATTTTCCTTTTTTCTCTCCCTTCTCTCATCCCTAGTCCATGCTGAACCACAGCCCAGAATGATGTCAGGAGAGCATTTAGACACCATTCCAAGATTTGATACTGACCACTCAGCTCATTAAAGGTCTTACGATATATTTTGCAAGAATGGGTGCATTAACCCCGCATTCTGGACCAATTCCAAATGGAATGATTACTTACTGCCTACCCAGACTCCCCTTACAGTTTCAATGGGAGAGATTAATCTTTACTTGACCTGTAGCAAAGCATTACTATCAGTATGTACCACTTTCCACACCAAAGGTGACAGAAGGGAGGCTATTTTTCTGTTACAGGAGGTTCTTTTCTAATTTCACAGAGCAAAAATTTTGAAAGGAAGTACTGCTTTTCCTTCTTATTCCATTTCTTTCTTCCGCTAATTTGTTGACAGAATTCTTGCATAGTCAGTGTTCAACCTGCAGGCAGTACTTCCTTCCTCCTCTTTTTCTCCATCCCCACATGGAATATACTGCTTAAAGGTTATGTACAACATCCCTATTTTCTTCTCCTTAGACTCTTACCTTACACAGTTCAGATGATGCACAGGTGGGACTATTTACATCCACCACAGCAAAATCAGCTTCAGACAGAAATTCTTGCAGAGACCTCCAGTTACATGTATTTAGAAGGAGCTGCATCTTCACAGAAAGTGTTAAACTCAAAAGATTCATCCCATGACTTCATGTATCA
Source organism: Machaerirhynchus nigripectus (assembly GCA_013397975.1). NCBI lineage: Eukaryota > Metazoa > Chordata > Aves > Passeriformes > Dicruridae > Machaerirhynchus > Machaerirhynchus nigripectus. Next base: position 337,430 of record VZRQ01001306.1, read on the forward strand.
AGCAACTGCTTGCAGAGGTGAGGGAAGAGTAGGAGAAGAAAGCACACTGAGGTGGAAAGCTTGTGTTGTCAGTCCATATAGTATAAATGGAAGCAGCAAGCTGTTTCCTCAGAACTGGTGTTTGAGAAGGGCTTCGTGAGTGACAAGAACAAGAGAGAAAACATTTCTAGGAGTGCTGAAAGCATCCCTTAAGGTTGAGAGTGAACTAATAAGGCAGCAGTTTATTTAGGTTCAACTCCCATGACTAGTTTGTGACCTTTATGCTCTTCCTTATTGTTCTAAAATAAATGGACAAAAGTGTTCCTTTCTGAATTCCTGTTGTTACTAACAGCCACATTCTGTCCACATGTTTCCCACCATGATCTGACTGGAGTGTAACAGTTGACTGACCTCAGATGAAGAAGTCTTCTATTACAAATTCCTTGACTTCCTTTTCATTTGATTCCACAGTGTAGCATTTTGACTTCTGAGATGTTGAAAAAGAACAAACTTCTTTTCATACTATTTCCCCTCCTTTTCCCCTTTTTCTAACCTTCCTGAACTCATGACCTGCTTTACTTGTCTGCCCCAGCATTATCTAAAGTATACCAGGCCTTTGCCTGACCAGTATCCATGAATTTTCATTTTTCATCAGTTTTTCCTCCCCTTCCCTATGGCCTTTTATTAGCTACTTCATTATTTTCCATCTGCTCACCTATCTTGCTATGTTATTCCCTTCTGCTGTTGTGTGCATAACACGACTTCCATAGATATATCTTTGGACATTCCTTCCCAGTAGGCTGAACTCAGCATTATAGTTGTTCCTGTTCCTCACTGTATGTAGCTTCCAGACAGCCCTTTTTGTCTTTTACCTGTACTGATTTTGTGTTGTTTCCCTATGCCTAAAATGTGGTCAACCCCTTTATGAATGATTTTGGAAGGATTGCTAGGTGAAAAAAAAAAACAATATGCAAAAAAAATTTGCGTGCTGAACCACAGGAAGTTTCAAACCACAGTATTTCTCTTCCTAAGAAGGCTCAGTTAAAGAAATGTTATTCATGCACAGACCCTGTGATCCTTTAGTTGTCTAGATGGAGTCCATTTGGCCATTTTTGTTTTGGATATTTTCAGATATTCCTGACAGTTTGAATGCTGATCATCATACACAAATCAGCAGCTTCCAGACTCAAGCAGTTTCCTTCCTTCCTTCCTTCCTTCCTTCCTTCCTTCCTTCCTTCCTTCCTTCCTTCC
>VZRQ01001306.1:344009-381779 GCA_013397975.1 Machaerirhynchus nigripectus
TTTTACACCTACAGCGTTTAGGAGACCTTAACACAAAACAGTGCCAGGTCTCAGTGCTGGGCTGCCCGCTTCACTCTTTGGCAAAATGATAATATTTTGGCAGAAGTGCCCTGTGTTAACAAAGAGAAGTTTGATTAATCAGCAGGAGGGAAGACTTGGGAGAAAAGGCAGTGGGATAGAGAGGGAGCAAGAGACAGACATATTCTAAAAAGCCTAATCAGTTTTAAAACAGCTTTAAAAAGGAATAAAAATTCTTAAATCTCTTTGATGATATTCAAAGAGCTTTTTTTAATATATGAGAAGGCACATTCTAAATTCTTAACACTGCTAGTGTCACCAGTCCTTTTTTCCACTAAACCATTTAAATTCCATAATTTAGAAGGTCTTGAAAAGTAGCAGGATCAAACTGCAGTGTAATTGGATACACTGTGCACTTCCAGTGTGAATTTGGGTCCCTGGTAGGCACAAGAGGTTTCTTTCTTTCTTCTAAGATCACATAGAGTGTACTCATTTGAAAGAAGAGAGATACAGCAGCAAAGTAAGCTTTTTATAAGGTGGATGAACTAAGTGTGCTGCTGGAAAACACTCGGCCATTTATTTGGCACTGACAGTTTCTTTGTGATTGGAGGGAACACTATCGGCAGGGAAATCAATGTGGCTTTACTAAAGAATGCTGAGTGATCAGGGAGCAAAGAACCAGTCAGACAGAAGCAGGAGTGGCAGCCCTCTGCACTTCCTTCAGAAACAAACAGGTCCAGACATTTTAGTTCCTTCTACCGCTCTTCCCCGCTTTTCACAACCAATATGAAGTGTCTTTATGCTCAATTATTAGCTCTGCTGATCTGAGCACTGCAGTAAGTGGAACTTTGGATGTGGTCTGTTTCTGAGAAGCTACATAAAGTTGCAAGCCTGGGGTCCTACAGGGCTTTTAAAGACGGAAGGCAACAAAGAAAGAGAGTGGGAGAAGAGAAACATCTGAACATCTGCTGGAAAATCCTAACTGGCTTGTTCAGCTGAGTTCAGCAAGAGCAGCAGCAGAGGAGTTGGCAGGTGTCGCCACACTGTAGATGGAAATCACTGCAGATGATCTCGAGAAATAAGAATATTATTGACATTCCCTATACCTTTTTCCCTCCAGACTGTTTTTGTTTCCCAGTGACAGCAACTTTATTGTGTGATAGTTAGCTTGGGGGAGGTAGTAAAATAGCTAGAAGCAGGCTGTGCACGTAAGCAAATAGTTGCATGTATCAAAGACGCCCTATCATAGTATACTGCTTTCTTTAAAATTACTCTGGAGGTGAAAAGTAACAGAAACTACCAGTCTTCCCTTCAGGAATGCAAATATTCCCCTCTCAGACAGACTTCTTTAGGGTCAGGGGAAGGAGAAGAGTTAATAACATTGCATCCTTTTTTCTCCAGAATTTGTACAATATGAAGATACTAGCTTTGTCTTCACTAAGGCTTCCTCTCCCTCTCTCCTTCTCTTCCTCTCTCTCTCCCCTCTCTTTCCTCCCTCTGATTCTCTCTGAATGTACATATGTGTTCTTTGTCTCAGGCACTAAGTGTCTCTGTCACTATAATATCAGAGGATTTCACACACACATATACCTAATTTTGAAGAGGATCTCTTAACTTATTCACTCATTGCATTTTCTCTAAACTTACACTATCCCTGGCAGAAACTTTAAATCTAATCAGTCAGCAACCCTAGTCAGGGCTTTTCACCATTTGCTCAGCAATTCACAGGTATGTTGGCTTCATAGACTTTCCCACTGTACCATCTCTGTTCCACAGCCTAGCCGATAGGCTCTGGACAGCAGGACAGCTAGATCCAATAAATCTGAGACCTGTCTAGGTGCTTCATTTATCAAGAGGCCTAATTTACCCAGGCCCTTTAGACTAATTGCAGATTTGTAAAAAATGCTGATAATGTAGAACAGTGCATTGTGAATGTCCCTTGCCATATTTCTGCTAATGTGTTTCATCTGGAGTACATAAAGAGACAGGGATGCTGATTTTAGACACAGCACTTTGGGGCTAATCCAGTTAAATGATTATCCCTAAAAATCTGCAGTGATGTCATTTTCCCTATAGAACTCTGCCAGTTGCCTTGTTTGCTTTATTGTGAGAAATATGTGATCCCGGGCTTTAGAAGTTCACTCTATATTTTTGTTCTAATGCACTGTAACTCTCTCATCCCTCTCTCCCAGCTACCCATCCCTTCTTGTTTACAATAACCATGTTGACAGAAACTCTGACTTGGACTGCTGGCTTTTGTGTATACACAGATACGGAAGAGGTACACTCCTTTGTTTGATATATGCAGATATAAGCAGGTATCTGCCATGTTTTTCTCAGTGTGCAATTTCTTCTTTTCATTCCCCTAATTTCTCAGTTTCCTCTAGAGACTACTATTCCACCATGTTTTGGTCACTTTTATCAACACTTTGCTTATATTTGGCCCCCTCTTCTGCACTTTGCTCCAAATTCATCGCCACAACTTTTTTCTAAGCTTCTTGTCTTGTTATCCATCTTCTGTAATGCCAAAACATTGCTCCATGGATTTGCAGCAAACTCAGCTTCTATGTTGTTTCTCAGATATCTTTTCCTTTCCTTTGGTCCTGTAATTCCTTTGTGTTTTTGTTTGTGTTCCAGGGAACTGTGTTGGGCACACTCTTGACTCTCTTTGTTGTGAGAAGAATCCGAATTTTGTTTTGAAAAACCTCTCTGTCATGTAACAGATACAGTGCACCCATCGATCCAGGGGCCAGCTGATCTGTAATGCAAAGCACTAACAAATAACACTATAATAATCATTACCATTATTGTATTGCTTAAAAAGATAATTTTTTTAAAGCATCCACATGACTTTCACTGATAGCTGAGGGCAGTGGCTAGGCAGTTCCAAGTGTGCTTCACAACTCCATCAACATATTAAAGCTGATTTTTACAACATGGATTTTGAGGCAAGACCAGGATCTGGAATAAGAAAAACATCAAGGAATCCTTATTTTTCAGGAACTGGCTGTGCGGGTCTGGGATAAGGGCAGCCTCAGAAATTTGACACTAAAATATTACAAAGCTTTTAGAGACACTCTTGTGATATTTGTTTATCCGGCACCAGATCCTTCATAAACCTTCCATGCAGATAGAGGAAAGCAATAAGGATGTCCTCTCAGGTATCCCAGCAAGGCTGTATGTGTGTTGCAGGTATCCCAGCAAGACCTATCAGTGTTTAGCAAGCAGATGCAACCAAATCCCTCTGCTACAGTATTAACAAGGAGCCTGCTTTAGAAGTTTTCTCTCGGTTTTTTTTCTGATGCCCCTCAAGTATAATCCAAAAGTTCAAAGAAATCAGTATATGATGAGATAAACCCCGTCCATACAAGGCAGGTGGATTTTCAGAGTAGAACACAGAGGGACCTTATAGGCCAAATAATGTAAGAGGCTGTGGGCTCTCAGGAGGGGAAGATCCTCTCTCCGGGAAGTCCCTAACCTTTGAAGACTGTCAGCTAAGGGCCACTTGGGGTTCTCTGAAAAGATCCTAGGTGCGTTTTCCTCTTACCATGTCTCTTCTACTACTTTAAAGTATCCTTAAATATTCTTATGCAATCATGCTGCAAAATGGAATAAACCAACAGGATTCTTTATTAGGAGTAGTGAAAGAAGAAAAGTTAGAGGCATTATTTAGAGTTATGGTATTAAAACCCCCAAAATATCCCTTTCTAGCCAAAAGCTCAGCTTTGCCAAGCCCTGCAGTCATTAGGTCAATGCAACAAGATGCATCCTATGTAGCACGATCCCAAGGTGGGTGTCAGACCATATATATGCACATGCACACAGTGAGAGCCTTGAATTTCTCATTCATGTTACAGGGATGAAGGGGAATTATCTGAGAAATTTCTTTTTTCCCTCTTCAAAAACTGTCCTTGTAGGGTGTAATCTGGATAATCTCCACTTCTAGACTCCTGCAGGCAACTTCTAGACTGTAGAAGAGCATTCAAGGGGGAGGTAGGAACTAATGAAAGTCTGGCTGACATTTTGATCATACTCATGCATTTATCAAGATTATCCCAAAGGCATATGTCACAGGAAGAGAGTAGTTTTTCCATATTAAAGATGGCATTAACCTTCTATCCTATCTTGCTCCCTTTGCTATTCCCAAACCCTGTAAATATTTCAGGTGTCTTCTGCCCCACTCCCCCACCACTCGGCTCTGTTAAAAATGGCAAGATGATGAAAAACTCAAATTTAATCCACATCTTTTCTGTCTCTAAGGTAATTAAGCCTCATTCATTTCTTTGTGCTTAGAGTCAAAGGTAGCTGATTGTTAAACACCCACTTCAAGTTGCTATTCTGACTCCCGAAGATGCACCAGAGCTCAAATAATCCTCATACAAGCCCCTCAGAACCTTTTATCAGTCAGTGTTAGTTTCATTCTACTTTTCATGCTGCTTTGCCATTCACAAAGGTATTGTGGGCAAAATTAAATAAATAAATGAGCCTCTCTCTTTTGAGGAAAGGTTGGGACTTCAGGGAAAAAGGATTTTTTTACAAGTCTGGGGTGGTGTCAATCCACACTGGTTATCTGGGAAATGTGCACTACTCTACATTTTCACCCATTTGCCCACCCTCCATCTGTGGGAATGCTGCATTTAATAGTTACAGGGGGACTGTTGTTCTGTACCAAAATATTTCATCGAGAGATGAGAGAAATCATTGAGCAACTGACTAAGAGTTTTGGTAGTAAATTATATAGTAGCTGTCATGGAAAGTCAATAGGAATCGTATTGTAGATCTCAGCAGCAAAATGTACATATTAATAAGTCCTTATCTGGAAAATACTTTAATTTTTAACCTACCAAGAGGAGGATATTCACCCTGAACAGAGATTTTGACACACTACACTGCCTTATACAAGCTTTCCCAATCAGCAACCAGGTCCTGGCCCAGAATCATATAGGGCCAAGTCAGGCCACTTTGAGACAAGTTTCGACCCAGCCACTCAAAGAACTGTTACTTACTACATGAGAACAGTGGCTCTCATCAGAACCAAGACATGAGAATATTTTGTGCCCACAAAAGCACCAGTACACCAAACAGACTACAATGAATGATTCTACTTAAAAGTAACATGAGTCCATATATTGAGAAACTAGATAACTGAAAAGAAAATTTATGATTTGAAGGTTCAGAAGTAGTTTTCCTATGAACCTTTTAGGCTGTATATAAGTAGAAGAAAATCATAGCAGCAAGACTTTTTTTCTTGCATTGATTTTTGTTACATTTCTGGTGACTTACTGAGTAGATAGCCAGAAGCAATTTATAAGTACAGTAACACCAGCAGACTAAGAGCACTGGTAGAGAAGTGTCACAGGTTTTACACAATACAAGAATAATTCAGTGCAATTGCTCCACCTTACCCATGTAGGTGAAATTCAGTACTAGCCCCTTAATTTCGATGACTTAGGGCATTTTATACTGACTGAGGAACTGGGCTAAAGTACTTTCAGCAGTAGACTTAAGCTAATTTTTCTCTGGTATTAAAGTGAAGGGGTTAAACAAAATGCGTGCTATCATTTTACACCATTTTAGTAAGAATAAGATTCTACTTGGTTTAGACTGTCCATATTTCTTTGTTACTACTGGTACTCTCCAAATTCTTAAAATTCCATCTGTCCTTAAGAAATTCAAGCCATTACCTTACACATGCGTCTCCAGCCCAAGTAGAAAAGAACCCAGCAAAATCAGTAAATTAAGTTCTCTTCATTCTTTCACTGATGGAAGTTTTAAGCAATTTCAGAGATGGAGTTGATTGAAGTTACAATACTATTAATGAGAGTTTCATACCTTACAGAGACAATCTATTAATGTAAGATTATTGCCTTTCATGTGGATTTTTGTCACCAAAAGAAGTAAAATACCTTTATTCAAGTGTTTGTTGATATCATTCTTTTATTTGTCCTTGCAAGACAGCATGAGAAAAAACAAAAATATTTGGAAATGCCTTTTTTTTTTTCCATAACTCAGAAAATGGAGTTGCCCTTTAAGACTGTCATTAAAGTTGAATCCCCTGTATTATAAGTACAAATAATATATAAGAAGATTGACTTCCACACAAAAAAAGAAGGGTGTGAAAACTCCAGAGACTAAAGCTCAGGAGAAGAAGCAGCTCTGCCCACACCTCTTGGTGAGCAGGTTACAGAAGCTGCTTCATCTGAGGATGCATAGCTTCTGCTTACTAGAGCTGACCAGAGAGGAACATGAAAGAACCTTTTCTTTTAGAGGGCTCCAGTGTGTGTTTTGGCAACTCTTACTTTCTCTCCTCTTACTGAGAAGACTCCCTATTGCACCTCTCCCTGAAGACTGCTGTTAAGCAGTGTCAACTCAGTGTGGTCATTCCCGTGCATACATTGGTTCAACCTGAGACCAGTTCAAGTGGGCAAGTCCCAAGACAGACTTGTGTCACTGCTGAGGATACAGGGACCAAGTGAGCTACAAGACTTGGCCTGCCTGAATCTGGACTGCAAGGGGGAAGGCAACTGTTGGAATGTGAGGGCAGAGAGCATGAACCAGCCAAAAGTTCTGTGGAAGAGTTATCTATCATTCATACAACTGTTGCTGTATTGAGTTTTTGGTACCTTCTCAAATCCAAAGTTTTTCATGTTGTGTGCATAGCTCTGGGATTAACAATGGCCAAATATTGCCTATTAGAAAATCCAACAAAACTTTTCACTGATTCAAAACATGTCTGGAGAAGGGCTCAAGATAGCTGTTTCTGGCTCTACAGGAGATGCAAGACTGTTTAAATAAGCTCTGTGACTGCTCACATTACCTGGCTAAAGGATTGAAGTTAAATATGCACACAGGTAGAAAAAAACCCTTTTGTCCTTATTTAGTGACTTTGTTTTCATCTTTAATTAAATGACTGGAAAAGATGTACTGAAACAATCAGATTTAATTCCATTCTTGCTCTTTCAGTTTTTCAGCTGGGTTTACTCTTGATATGGTCTGTTGAGAACTTCAGAAAGGAACACTGCATTTTGAACCTCTAGAGGTGATTTGTATTCAATGATGGTAGCTGATGGCATTTCACTACATGAGCTAGAAATTTTCAGATAGCTGAATATCCTACTATCATGTTTTATCCTTACGAGGAAATGCATGAAAAGCTAGAAATTTTGCTAAGGAGAGATACAGACTCAGCTCACAATTCCTGGAAGATTTTCTCTCCCATAACTCTCCTATTACAACAGCCCTTTATCCTCGAAGGTGCCAGGGCCTTGTACCTCAAAGGTTCTTTGACATGTAGAGAAGTCTCTTTGGCTTCAGCTGGGGGAGTCTCAAAACCTACCACCAACTGGTCACTAATGCCTTAGGCTTTGGACCCAGCTTTTAAGTCTTTGCTTATGTGTCTCATCTTGATAAAGTTCCACGGGACAACTCACATGAGTAAGTGTCTGAACAGCTCACTTTCTTTGTGTTGCTTAGTGCTTGTGTGCTTTGATATTCAGTGTGTCTAAATCACCACACAGCATTTTATTTTTATTTTCATAAAATACTTGAATTAAATTACACTGATATGAAATATGCCTCTGGCCCCATACAGATGTTTCCAAAAAGCCTAATAACAAACAGATCACAGGGCACAAGATCGCATATTCTTACAGTCACTTCCAAGCCTAACTGCTTTTCAGAGTTCTGATTACAAGAAAAGCCATGCTGCCGACGTTGCTTTAACTGTGATGTTAAAATGAAAACTCATTGTTGCATCCCAGGGGGATTCAGGAACATTGACTTTGCTGCCCATCTGAAATAGTATAATGTTCTCTATTTCTATCATGTGGGTATCAGTTCCAAGTTGGAAACCAGCCTTCTCTCATAATTCAGGCTGGGGCTATACTGATGCAAACCTTCTCAGATATTATAAGCCAGTATGAGCTCAAAAAAAGAATTCACTGCTCAAGGCCAAATAGCTTCAAAGCTAACAATCCTCCAGAGTCAGTGTGAAAGTGTTGAAACTGTCAATGTCAACTTACACCATGCATAGTGAGTGTAAAACTTCAATAATGACATCATGGAGAAAAGGACAAAGGGCAGGCACTACACAGAAAAGTGCCAGTGCTCTTCAAATCTTTGAAACCTTCAAGGATTTATCTGGACTAACACTTCTACACATAGTCATTGGGGTCTTAGGCTATACTGATTAAGGATTTAGCTTATTCAAAGGCTCTCACTGATAGCAAGGATGACAAGGTTTCAGCAGTTATATTGGATTCCATTAGCTTTCACTTAAAAAAACCATACCCCGAAACCCTCAGGATCCCGGTCTTTTTTTCTGCCTCTGATTTTCTTTCTTTGAGTCAACCTTTATTTTTTTCCTTAACACACACTCATGCACACATGCACGCACGCACACACGCATTAACATATATTAATGTCTGGGTTTGATTCACAAACAGGTTTTGCAGCACTTGTGCTCTCAGTTCTCAGAATGCAGATCCCAGAAGAATCAAATCAATCCTTCAGGAATTCCCTGAAGCACCACATAACATGTTCACTCATTTCAGCTGCACTTAGGGCAACAGATACACTTTTAAAATGGGAAAAACGTATCAGAGAAGGAGGGAGGGGTGTTCTAGTTTAAAAAAATCAGCTAATCAAGAGAGAAATTAAAAAGTGAGACTCTGTGGTTTTGGTGTCAGGGATAAGTACCTATCCTAATGCTTTTAGTGCAAACTGCAGAAGTAAGTGTAATGGATGACAGACATGCTTCCTTTATAACAAGGTTTTTCGAGAGTCAGCCTCAGAAAAATAGCAAAGAGATGGCAGACTTGAAGAATGAACAGTTTCCTCTATCCTCCCTCTCTTATTTGTGAGAACAGTAAAAGAAGAATCCATGTTGTATGGTGCAGACATGCAGTAACAGTTGGAGCCCCACACTAAATATCTTCCTTGAAAAAAAACGAGTATCACCTGTTAATACATGACAAAAACAAGAGGGAAAAAGATTATTTATTATTTAATAATTTAATTACTCTCCTTTTATTCAAGAGCTTGTGATAGGGTACTGAATTCAGGCCACCCAACCCTTAACCGAACACCTGAAGCCCCAGCTCATTCGTCATTCTTGCATTTCTCATTTCTACTTTCTTCTTGTTCTGCTGTAGGTATCACCATTTTCTTGCCACCTCAGCTGCCCCAGCACCCTTGGCACATTTCAGCTGCTTAACATGGGACTTTCTGTGATGCTGTGTAATCCATGCTGGTATACCAATGACATCTGTAGGGAGCTGGCAGATCTGACACAGGGCCTATGGAGACTTGTGACCATGCAAACCTGCAGGTGCAAACCAGACAGTGGCTGAAATGGCACTAGACATCACCATTTGGCAACAGAAGTGTGCCACACGTACTTCAGTATTGCTTTCCTGAGGAGTTGTAGGAATGGTTGCACAATATTGCCTGCTGCACCAAAGATCCTGATCACACCCCAAAGCTGGAGAGATGGATAACTGTTTCTGAAATATTAGCTCAGGGACCCTTGTCTACTCTCTTACAGAATTACCTAAGATATTTTCTAGGATTACCTGCATTGTCATGGAAAGAGAGTGCACTCATTCCAGAGTCTGAGCCATTTAATGATACAGTTGACAATATAGCATAAATTGTTTTTTAATCCATCAGAGGCATCTATTTTTACTCTGTTATTACAGTCCAGGTAATTTTCTGTGTATCAATTCCATTCATGCTAGTCAGAAAAGGCTTTTCAGGAAAAAAAAAACCAGCTGAGAGTTGTTTCTTTGTCACACAGAGAAGTATGAGGTGGGAGACAGCGGAGGGAGCTTCAAGTAATTGCTTACCTAGCTCTGGGATGGAAAACAGTAAAGCTAGATCTGTGGGTTACTCAGCTCAAGCAAGTAAGTTATACTTAAAGGCAAGGTTTGTTTTTTTAATGTAGTTATCCTACTTTGAAGACCTTAGACAATAACACTTTGTGGGATAGCTCTGCAGGCCCACACTAGCACAGAGGGGCTCTCTGATACTCTGGGCAGCATCAGCCTAGAGATACTCTGCATGGTTTGCAGGTTCACCTGGAAATGGAACCAAATTACAGCCACAGTGGCCAACTTCAAATCTGGAGTTTCTGCAGACAGATGTAGATCATGGGATGAATTCTGCTGGTTTTGGTCTGAGGTTTGCCTGCCTCCTGTACCACCAGCATCCTCATTTTGGCCCCTCACAGAACTCTCAAATTCGCCACAGAGATGTGGAGTCTCCTACTCCAGGCGCACCAAAAGCTGTTGTCTCAGGGCTCATGACCTCTGGGCTTTAAACAATATCCTGAAGGTTTATTTTTTCACTTTATTTTTGTTGTTGTTGACGTAAAACCAACTGTTTATTTTTCTTGATGCACTTGGTCCCTTAAAAAAGAAATTAGCAGGAAGGATTGAAGGGGTGAAGGGTTATCACAACCATGGGAGTGGACAAGAGCAAGGAGGAGGTGGGAATACTCTACCTCTTTTACAAGCTGCTCTCTCCTGTGCTAATGCACTTGTTTTTGCTGAAGGGACTGCACCACAATGCTGTCTTTAAACTTTCATGAGGAAGGTTTCACACATAGTCTATGAAGTGATCTCCTCAAACATATTTCCTTTTGGGGTCGCTATAATGATTGTGTACACAGGCATCCACACAGCTGGGTTAGCTGCTGCTGGACTGTTATTCTGCGCACTCTGACTTTACATCCACATTAGGTCACCGACTTCCTTCGATCTCTCCCCGACTTGCATAGTGAGATCAGAAGGGGGCTGTTCTGGAGGGGGCTGCTTTTTCATTTTTCAATAAGGCCAATATAGCATAAGGAACCTACATCAAAATCAGAACACTGGTCTTTCAAGTTAAAACTGTAATAGCTAAGTTTCATTATGAGAGAAGAATTTAGATGTTTGCGTTTCTCTTCCTGGAAGTATTGTTTCATATTCTTGACAAAGTTCTTACTCTGTGGTGGTTATGAGCCTACTTTGGTAGACCCTTTCTTACCACTTCCAGTTCCACTTACCAGTTCCACTGTGGAAGGACTTTCTGAAATCCTGTGCTGTATCTCTGCAAAGAGCAAAATTCTCCTCAGGGCAAAGAGCATGCGCGCTGTGGGGCTGCATTTAAATGCCACTGGAGGAATAAATACTTCTTAGTGACTCGCAAATCTGTACCCATTCTCCCATAAAAGGTATCACACATATTTTTTTCTGCCTAGGTAGCATTCCATAATTCCATCCAGCTGGAAGAAAAGGAGACCAGACAAAAACAGTCAAAACTGAAGGCATCTGCTTCACTGAAAATACCTCACCATTAATCCACTAAAACAGCTCAGGCACATCAGGATTTTAAGAAACTCCTGCCCTGGCTAACGCTTCATTCTGATGCAAGGTTTTAAAATGAATGCTGCTCAGTGTAATTCAGAGTTGAGCCTGAATGTCCCCCTGTTGTCTGCAGTTATCCCATTACCTGGTGTAGGAACAACCCAAATTTTGAAGATGATTTTTCACTAGCAGTGCCATCTCTTCTTCTTACCACAGTCCAAGTGTGACTACAAGAAATACATTTCATATGTGGTGGAGGAATGGTAGATGGACATCTAACCTCTGAAGAGCAGCATGGAAGTCAGCCACTGTCTCAAGGAATTAATGTAAGAGGGTAAGGGTAGATAAAATACACTGTCTCCTTGTGGCCTCTCAGCAAAGCAGGTGGCCCATGCCATAGTAAGCATCTGAGAGAGGGTAGGTACTTATTTCTTTTAGTCCTACATCCAGTGCTTGCTGATTTATTTTTCTTTGATTAATGCCCATCAGTGCCTCATCCACCTGGCTGGATCTTCGGTTACTTTTCCAATCATTTATGAGCAATATACTCTCTCATACACCTCGCAAAGACACACTCATTTGGAATCATTACATCAGTTAGGGATTTTTGAGTGACAAAAGACCTCAGTAGGATTTCAGAAAGGGTTAACTGTGGAAAGCATTGAGGAGTACCACAGACCAAACACATATGGTCTATCATTTAGTTCACTCCCTTGTCAGTGGAATGACACTGATCTTTACAACCTGCCCCCATTGCCCTAGCATGCTTCCTCTAAAGAAGTCTTATTAGTCTTCACAACAGCATAGCAATTGAGGAGGCAAAATGAGGCCAGCTAGATACTGTCTATGAAAAACAGACATGGAAGAGACTAAGATATGGTGCACAATGCCAGAGAGGATAACCAAGAGCTGAGAGCAGCTGTATACCATTTTACATCCACTTGAGATTTCAAATCTTTGCAGTAGTTTTGCAAAGCAAAGCACTCTCCTCTCAGAATGCAGTAGGACACAGGAGTATGTTCACAAGACTAGTCTTATGACTCTAAGTAATCGGTCTTGCCCGTTGTGTAATGTCATCACTGAAAAGGCTGGTTGTACTAATAGGAAGTGATGGCTGATCCCATTTAGAGAAACATTTCTAAGAAGCAACAAGCAGTATAATATCAAGAGGACTTTTAGATTTCCACATCTCTTCTCCTGGGGGCGCCTGCAGATAAAGAAGAAGTAGGCAGGAAAAGTAAATGTTTACTTTCTTTTTTTTTTTGAAATCACTAAGTACAGTGCTGCAAATGCAGTTGCATTTGTTCTATAAATCACATAATGACTCAATAAAAGCAAGAAAGACATGTAGCAACAAGGGAGGATGAAAGAGTGAAAAATTCTGTAGGCCAATTACGGGAACTTTTTGTTTCTCCTTTAATATGCAGGCCTTCCACAGTGTGTACTTGGTCATGGTCTGTACTTAACTCTCCTGAGATAAACTCAGAGCAGCTCAGCTGAAAGAATGGTTTCTCCAAATTTGTCCCCTTAGCTGAACTAAGTACACAATTCTTATTTATAAAAGGTGATTAGCATGCAGATCTTACCACATCACTTACAGATGTTTTGCTGGAGGCCAAATTCTGCTTGATTTGCATAACTGTTTTCACCATTGTTAGCTTTGGCTTTTCCATGACACTGAATTATGACATTATTAGAATGTCTTTGGTGCATAAGCTACCATGAAGGCCCAGTAAAATATGTTCTGTACTATATATCTTATCTCATAAACAACAAAGAGTCAATGTAGAAAAACTGAGTTGCCCACAGTCACAGGAAAAATTATTATCTGTCAAGACCTGCCAGTTCCTAAAAATCATGTTTATACTATTCTTTTCTTGATCTCCCATTTCAAAGTCTAGCCCAGATGTGCACTGTGGCTTCTCCTTTCCTGAACGTCCATCACAACCCATCGTGTTGCTGTTGGGAGAGCATGTCTCTACAAGCTGTACTTAACTATCTTCTGCATGAAAATCATCAGCAGCATGCGACCCACCCAGAAACAGCTGCAGCATGCATATGATCTCGGAAACCAGAATTGTTCCTACTGATCGGCTTTGATCAAGAGTCTATGTTCATTGAGAGCAGTATCTTTGGAAACAGTTGGGTTCTATGGTGTTGGAGCTGCAAGGCAAGCCTACCCTTGCCTGGGTGATATGGATGCAGTACTCATGTTGCAGTCATCATCTTTCATAAGCTCTCTCCAGTGCAATGCTTGCATCAAATGGTATCAAGCCCTGATAACAGAAACCAATGTATTTCCCCAGGCCAGGACTAATCCTCCATGCCCTTCCAGTGTCATGCCTGCTAGCTTGCTTTCCCTAACAAAGACTCTATACAGAACAAAAGTCATAAAGGCTACTGTACCTATTAACTGTTCAAACTGCATGTGCTCTCACCCTCACCCCCACCCCAAGAGACATGCACAGATATACGTTCTCCACGGAAGGAAAGGCTTTGCACAAGGCATTGGAATGGAGATGTAGTATTTCATACTGAAGTGTCAAGCTTGCCATCTAAATCAGATACATTGTCTATTGACTCCAGTGGTCTAAGTTATCCTTTGAAACAGATGACTTCCCTCTTGAATTAGACGGGGAGATCACCTGCTAAGTCATCTCTGTATGGAATCCAATACAGGACCCTGGAAAACAAACAGCCCTACAAAACAACCAGGCATAGAGGAGCTACTACCTCTGGGTTATTGTTTCAAGGTCTGGGCACAGACTATACCGGGGCAGGTTGGTGGCCTGCATGTGTAGACAGTGAGAAGCTAATCAAGACCACAGAGACTGCTCTGACAGATACTATCTCACAAACCTACTTAGAGCAGGTTTAAAGATCATCACCCCCTCCAGCTGCAGAGACGTGTGCCTATACATCAGGTTCTCCAGTCCATGTCTGGTGTATTAATTGAAACCGCCAAGCTGTGAACTGCATCAGCTGAGGCATCGGCACAGCCCCTGTTTTGTCTGTTTTGCTGACTCTGCAGTGAGACTATCCCCAGTGGCAGGGATGGCACAGACAGCCAGGGCAATATCACAGTTAGCAGATAGAACTTGATTTGCCAGGGAAGGCCTCTCAGGACCCTACGGGTACAAAGAGCAGAAATTTTTATTCAGGAAAGATATTTGCATAACATACATCAAAAGAGGAATATAAAGATATGCTTTCCCCCCATCCAGTGGAAATAATAGATAGAGGCTCACCTGCTTCTTGTGCGGGCCACCTTCAGAGACACCTGCTGATTTAGTCTCATTCTCTTTTCTCTCTGAAACTCTTGTCACACAAATGAGTTTTTTTTCACTCCTCACTCATGCCCTTCATGAAAGACAGCAGTAGTCTCCATGTGCTGTAATTGGACTGACTGGCTGGCTGATTCCTGTTCTCCCCTTGTGCAGCCCTGGAAACCTGGGAGAAAAAAGGTGGAACAACTAGCCACTCAAAAAAACCCCAGACTATTTAAAAGGTTAAGGAGTAGAGCATGAAACTTCTGTCTGTTACAGATGACTGGGCATTGCAATTTGGATGTCTTGTTCCTAATACTTCCATACCATGATTGTCACAAGGATAACAAAGGAAAGACAAGCCATTCTCACTGGGAAATTTTAAAGGGGATTTTTGTGAGTTGAGTATTACACTCCTGTTTTTTCTAAAGTGTGACAATGCTTGAGAAAACAAGGTACAGTATCCTTAGCTTAAACTCTCTAAAGGATGTTAAATGTTGTGCATGTTCAAAAAACACACTGCGTGTGTGCTCATGAACCTAAGTCAAGCCGTCCTTCTATCATTATCCTGGATGTTGCTTGCAGTGGAAAGAGAATGCTCACACCACCTCTATGTCAGTAAGTCTGACCTGATAGTGATGTTCTTACAGGGTAAAAATGACCATTACAGATAATATGCAGTTAATCTTGCAGGTCAGCTTCTCCTCAGCTCAGTACACTTCTTTTATTTACATTTCCTTCACCCTCTCCCAGACCATAAACAAAGGAGCTGCTGATTTTGGCCACCAGTACCAAAGCATTTTAGTATTCTAGTAACTCTGTCTATTTATATCCTTACTGAAGTGTCCTCCTTTTTCTTCCCTCTCCTTTTTACTAACCCAGCCTGCACCAGAACTTTTTCTATTCTCTCTTCTCATTCTGGTCTTCTGTGCTTCTCCACTGTGGGTTCCTCAGCAAAAGGCAAACATCAAGAAACTCCTCTAAACTGGGAGGAGAGCTTAGCACAGACTCAGCTCTCACTCATTTGGGGCAATGCTGCTGCAGTGCTCTTGAGCATATATGTCCTCTGTCCTTCCTTCTTTCACACATGACTATGACTGCATCTTAATCATGTTATTGCAAGGGCTGACCAGAGTTCCAGCACTCCAGATAACTTGAGGCAGATAAGTATGTTCTTCTGCCAAAAATGCGTCAGTCACAAAATCAAAAACTCCTCAATCTAAACCTGATGCTTCCATTGTATGATTGGTGCAACATAAAGGAGGATGGAAAGGGAAAGTAAGGATTCACTAACAGGCTGCCTTCTTTATTTTGCCAGTCTGTAAGATGGGACTGTCCATGTGTGTATCAGAGGGAGAGGAGTCAGAAAGTGTAATATTTTGATTTCTTCCTGCTGCTCAGAATTCTAGATAAGAAGCAATAAAAATTATTCAAAATATCTGATAATAAGGCTATTTTTAAAGGTTACAGAACATTTGCAAACAATATAGCTCATAAAAGATTATATCCCTTGAGGTCTGAATTTGACTCAACTTCCATTCCAAAGCAGAGCTCATCTTGTGTTGTACAGTTTTGCTTGATATTACCCTTAGAAACTTTGCTTACCCCAGGGAGAAATTTTTTGCCAAGAATAAATAAATAAATAAATAAATAAATAAATAAATAATTCCCTGCATTTAGTGGTCACTGCTTCAAACCCTAAGGTGCTGGCAAGACCGAGATTCTTGTGACAGATGGAAGGTAGTCACTGTGTTAAACAATGGGCTTAGCCCTCTCTGAGTCATGTGGTACAGCAATTAAAGTTATTACGGAACAACCGTTGTACCTTATGCCTTGATTATGTCAGCATCTCATGGCTGCTGTAAGCTACACTGGCAACATTATTGAATTGCATCTTGTTTTCCTTCTTAGTCCTTCCACTTTTGCCTACTCAGAGGCTTAACATGTTAGAAAAAATTGAAAACTTCTTTACAGTGTTTTTGCTGGCTCTGAAAAGTTGATCTTTCAGGACTGGTAACTGACATATTGAATTTGGCCCTTATGGTAATTGTTTAAATGTTATAGAAGCTTTAACATGTCATCTGTTAAACTTATTGGTGATGCAGCTGTTCAACGTGCAGTATGGGTAACATTTACATGATTTACTGGGTGACGTACAGTTTTTGATTCAATAGTAATGTATTTGATTCAATAGGTGATGCATCTAATTCAACTGGGAGTCCATCTAATTCAAAGGTGATGCATTTGATTCACTAGCTGATGTACCTGATTTAGAAGGTGATGGATCTAGTTCACTGAAAATGATTCCAATTCCCCCATGCAAGGTATTTACTTCAGTGTGTGATGAATGAGCTTTAATAATAATACATGTTTCTCTGATAGTGGATATATTGGCTTCAATTTATATCCCAAGCTTCCCAAATCTGGAGTGGAGTGACACCTTGCAGCCACCATTCAGGTGAGGATCACAAGCAGTGTGAAACATTAACCAATAAAATAATGGGAGCAAATTTTGTGATAAAAGCTGTGCTTCCCAGATGAAATATTTTCACCAGATGTGATGTGGGGATACAAATGCCCTGTCACTGCTGTTATTGCTACCACAGTACATGACAAAAATCCCCAAATCCATTTACCTTTAGTGTCATTGCTGGGATTACATACTGAGTACTTATTTCCCCAGAGCTATGTGAGCTCTCAAATAGCAGCATCTGAACTAACAGCTCCTCTTACCTCATTTTTGTACGTGCTTTTATTTTGTTAGAGGCTGGCAAATATTTAGCTCTGGTGAAAATGGGGAAAAGGGTGTTGGCAAAGAACAGTATCACATGGGGTAAGGCATGTGGGAACTCAAGCCTGCACAGCATACTGCTAACCACCATTTTTTCACTGGAATCGTATCCTGGTGCAAACTTACGGAAGCTTCTGCTTCACAAGCATTGGTTTTTCAGCTGGTTATTCCCTATCCTAGAAACACATTTCTGAAGAGGTCAGTCTCATTGCCCTGTCCACCTCGGGCTCCACCTCCCAATCAGTGGCAGAATCTTTGGGTAATGGTGAGATATTTTGCACATGCAGGTTACATTTTCAGCCACAAATATGGAACCTTTGCTTGCACTCCTACAAAAAAACCCAAAAAACAGTCTTGCTGGACTTGTGCCTCTTATCTGTGTGGTGTCCAGCTCCAGAGTTGTGGATATTGTTTACTTTTTGTACTTCAATAGTGCACAGAGGGGGAGTCCCATTTCAGAAGGCCTGGGCTCAGTCATGAAAGAAAACAGTCCAAAAGCTTGGGTGCATGTTTGGTTGATGTGCACCCATGCACACGTACAAACTTGAAAAATTTTCAGTGGGATCTCAGAGCCCCAGAAAGCCAGTTCATAGCCTAAAGCAACCCTCTTCCACTTTCCAACCCAACTTTGTGGCTGCTTCTTCCTTATACCATTTCCCTACCCTTATCCCCAGTGAAGAACTACTCCTCCTGGGGGCAAAAGAAACAACTACAGTCTATCCAATATATATACCTCGATTTTGTGGTCCACTTGAAAGGGTTCCCGGGGCAAATGCTTCATTCTTTGTGCCCTTTTGCAGCTCTTTGGGGCATATTCATTTTCTTGTTTGGATGCAAGTTTTCTTCTTGCACCTGTGGCTGGTACATCTGCTTTTTAAAGTCTACTAAGCAAATAAATATACAAGTCAGAGTCTCCAAATGCTAAAAATAATGTGCTAAATAGTAAAATAGGTATCTAATCTTAAAATAAATAAATAAATAAATGAAAATTCTTTCACACCTTATTGCTCCAGGCTATCTCTAGAGATGCACTGAAGTTGTTGCAGGCTTAAGCAGTCAGCTTTTTTTTATCCACCGAGTTTTCAGGATTGAGATTCATGCATCTCCATTTGGTATCATATGTTCAGAGAGAATACATTAACACATTGGTATCTGATCTGGGGGAATAGGGTTGTTTTCCCTCCTTTCATTCCTCTCTACATAGTTATTTTCCTTGCTTGCCTCCCTTCTCTCTAGTCATGGCAGTGACTGAAATGTAGACACCAACTGTATGAAATTTAACAAGAGCAGGTCCTGGAATCTGCACCTGTGGCAGGGTAGCCCTGGATGTATGGACAGACTGGGGAATGAGAGGCTGGAGACCACAGAAACAGACCTGGCGTCCTGGTCACTGGAAAGCTGAACATGAGTCAGCAGTGCCCTGGCAGCCAGGAGGGCCAAGCGTGTCCTGGGGGGGGGCATCAGGCACAGCATCACCAGCCAGGCAAGGGAGGGGATTGTCCCACTCTGCTCTGCACTGGGGCAGCCTCACCTCGAGCGCTGGGGGCAGTTTTGGGTGCCACAATATAAAACCATTAATATAACTTGTAACTGTTATTAGTTATTATATATTATTAGTTATAGATATAATTACTATAAATATAAATGTTAATATAAAACTGATATTAAGCTGTTAGAAAGCATCCGAAGGAAGGCCATGAGGATGGTGAAGGGCCTTGAAGGGAAGCCATATGAGGAGCAACTGAGGTCACTTGGCCTGTTCATCCTGGAGAAGAGGAGACTGAGGACAGACCTCATCACAGTTTATGGCTTCCTCACAATGGGAAGTGGAGGGGCAGACACTGTTCTCAGTGACCGGCAACAGGACCTGAGGTAACAACACGAAGCTGAGTCAGGGGAGATTTAGGCTGGATATTAGGAAAAGATTTTTCACCCAGAGGGTGGTTGGGCACTGGAACAGGCTCCCCTGGGAAGTGGTCACAGCACCAGCCTGACAGAGTTCAGGAAGTGTTTGGACAGTGCTCTCAGGCACATGGTGTGATTGTTGGGGTTGTCTTGCGAAGGGCCAGGAGGTGATGGTCCTTGTGGGTCCCTTATACCTCAGGATATTTTAAGATTTTATGATGCTATGAAATCTATCCTTTTCATTATGAGATATGCAGTGACATCCATCTACTGCACCTTAATGCCCAGTCAGTAAAATATATATTCTCTGCTCAGAGAGTAAATGTTTTAACTGCACTTTTCTGTTTCAGTGAATAAAATGAGGAGAAATAAATCTGGAAAATTAAATGGTTTAGAGTGACAGTGTCAGCTCTTACATAGAGTTCAAACTTTGGCTACTACTTTGAAGGCTACAGATCTGCAATGAAAAACACTGCTGAAATACTAGGGAAGAACATCTTTTAAGTTCTTGAACTTGACGCAAAATACATTGACAGTCCTTGTTCAACGTAACACTTGGCAACTTAAGCAGACTTAATTTCTTATTGATGCAAAAGCAAGGAAAAATTCAGTCTCAAGTGCCTGGCATTTTGAAATTACCTGGATGTTCTGGAGAATTTAAAAGAACAAGTCTGCAAATATTGGTTCAGTTAGAGTGTCTGTATATTACAGACATGTGTGTCTGTATAGGCAGAACAAAACACACTATTCAATTTTCATGTCATCAAGTACTACTCTGACCTCTGTGTCCTTTCCTATACAGAAGGATATACATTCCATATTTCTGCTTTGGGTGCTGTGAAAAATCTCCATTAAAATTAAAGGAAAACAAGCAACGCTTATTGTCTTGAAATCTTTTCCAAGTTTTTATTTGTTTTTTTCTTTCCAAGGCCCAGGTTTCTGCAGTTAATGTCATTTTATATACAGGGTGTTTATTTATAAACACCCCCCTGCTTTTCTTTTTTAAAAAATTATTATTTTTAAATTATTATTAGTTTTATCTTTTTTGGTAACAGTTGAAATCTGGCTAAGAAATGGGAGAAAAGGCATGTTGCCTTGGGGCTAGGACTAGATATAGGACTAACTAGATATATAGCTAATTGTTTGGCTACTTTTTAAAAACTTCTCCCAGGGGCTGAAAAGCTGATCCCACCAGTGGGCAGATAACCAAATTAATTTGTCAAAGGCTTGATCAGTGCTTCCCAGAGTCTTTGCATCCTATAGGGCTTGGAAGCTGCATTCTCTCTTCCCGGCACAGTTAGTTGAATGCTGCCATTTTTACAATTTCAAACCCTGTCATGTTGCACAGAGGAACTGCAGCTGCTGCTTCTTGGGGCACTGAGTAAAGCATGCTCCTGTGACAGCCCCCAGAGACCCATGCACAGCACAGCTTATTGAAACAGAAGGGGTGAGGGAGGTATGCTTCATCGACATTTGCACGTTTGTCTAAACACAGGAAGAATGAAAACACAGCATTTACCACTGGTACATGATCTTAAATCCAGTGCAGTTTGGAATGGGGGAGATGAATACTGTGCTTGCCATGGTGGATGGCAACGAAACAGAAACACATAAAAAACCCCCTCCTCATTCGTCCTTGATTTTTGAGTACATTTGCATCTTAAAAAATCCACAGAAAGCAGCCAGGATGCTCATATGAGCAAGCTGAGAGATAAAGCAGAGCATTTAAATAACTATGAACTCATTCTAGTTATGCCCTTTGCCACCATGTAGCAGAAGAACTATGCAGAGCTCTCACAATGACGTGCAGATGTTGCCCACAGAGCTTTTTATTTTTGAAACCTGAAACAGACATCCATTTTCTTGTATGCTTCTGAGTCTTTCACTTCAGACTATGACAACTTTCATAAACATTAGAGGCTAAACTCTGTGAGATGTGGAGATTATCATCCCTATATAGGTGTGGAAACTAAGGGCATACAGCATGGTAGTTTAAATAGGACACAGAGGTAGAACCTGGAAACAAATTCTGCTCTCCTCCCCTTTTTGGGTCTTCAGTATCTATTATTCTGCCATGAAGTGAGAGCAA
Organism: Machaerirhynchus nigripectus; assembly: GCA_013397975.1. Lineage (NCBI taxonomy): Eukaryota > Metazoa > Chordata > Aves > Passeriformes > Dicruridae > Machaerirhynchus > Machaerirhynchus nigripectus. Next base: position 365,424 of record VZRQ01001306.1, read on the forward strand.
CTCCATGAGGTATTAGTTAAGATCAATGAAGAGCAGCAGGTAAATCTTTCTTCTCTCATGTGGTGTATTCTGGTTTGGGAACAAAGAATATTTAGACTCATGGAAATTCTCCCTCTCACACTTTTTCCTCCACGGCAAGGAAGAATTTTCATCTTTGGAACAAGATGCTTTATGGACAGTGTTATTTTTGGGCATGTGTTTACCAAAACTGCTTCTTCTCTGGGTTTGGCAAAGGCTCATTGCTCTGTTACTGCTGATAAAGCCTGGTTGTGTTAAATGCTGAGCTGGAACAGGTGAGAAGATGAAGTCTAAATCAACCTGAAACAACATGTTAGAGCATGATCCTAAATTAAAGACTAAGAAAAGTCCTATTTTCCTATATTGCTTTCTTAGTTTCTCCTGTCCCACGCCTGATGACATAAACCTTCACACCTGGGCTGAGTTTCAGCATTTATGGGGCTTATTGGAAATTCTGTGCTTTTACTATTTGAATGAGAGGATTAGAATATCTTGGGACACAGGCTCAGTCAGGTCATAATAGCAGGACTTTGATCAGATGTAAGTTAAAACAGTACGATACATCTTGCATTTAAGGGCAGGTTGAATGGATGTCTTCGTCCACAAGAACTGCAGGATTTTGTGCTGGGTGTCTACCTGCAGCTATCCTTACCTTCTTGGGGAGGGAGAGTAAGGATATGAATACTTAAAAGGACTTGGTAGCCTGTTAGATTTAACACATATCCCTATCAGGTACAACAATTGTACAGCAATAGGCCAAATTATAGCTCTATCTGGCAGACAAATAGCCATTGTCCCAGTTACAGATTGTAGTCACACCTGAACATTTTCACCCTTCTGTTCATATCACTCCTGTACAAACTGTCATCTTCTTTAAACTTGTTGAGCAATTTGAATGGCAAAATAGCATATTTTCAATAGGAAAATTATCAACAACGGTCTAGGTCTCAGGATAGCAAAGGGACCATAAAACTAGCTCAACAAGCCAGCTGAGAATTTCCCTTGAGAATTTTCCCAGCTCTTGGCAGAGGGGACATCTCAGGGATATGGCCAGGAGGCAGGGAGGAAAGGGGTGTGAACTGTGGCATAATCCTTGGGGCTACTGTTTGTTAAGACAGCCCCAAGGTTCCCCTTAATTGTGTTGTGGGCTGAACTGGCTCCTAACCAGCTGCTGGGGTGTGAGAACTACAAATATGGCAGAGGTACTTTTCTTTCCTCCTCTTCCCAGCTGCAGAGAGCACAGTTTGGCCTGGGTGCACAAGTGAGCCTCCAAGCTTATTCTTGCAGTGGAACTTCTGTGTTGTGTCGTGTCAGTGGTTTCTAGCTCAGCCCTGGGACAGCTACCAACCAAACAAGCTGGATATCTTATTTTCTTAACTTACACCTCTTGATAAGTGAGCACACATACACATACACACATACACACAAAATTCTAATGTGGGTGTCCACATGTGCACTTTCCACAGCAAAATGGAAGTAAGCAGTAGGAGAAATATGACAGCTTAATATTTTATAATTTACTTACCTATTCTACAGATATATTATTAAGGTTGAAAAAGAAACAAGTTATTTTACCACTCACAGAGAGAGAAATCACACCAGACCTAGCGTTTTCAACACTCTTCTCCCTGATAGTGTTTTATGTAATCATCTTTTGCTACTTTTAGGAGAGCTATTTATGATATCAATTTTGAGAAATTACTTTTTTCACAGGGTCTACATTTTGCAAAAGAATAAATCTAGACCAGCACTATGATTTTGTACAGGTATGTGAGATACTTAAAAATAACTTGTCTCCCCAATAACAATTCCACTCGTCATCCTTTTAACGTTTGTTGGACATGTAATTTAAAACCAATTCCACTTAGCAGAAAGCCTCCCAGTGTGTTTTGCTGCATACACAGATACCTGTCAGCCAGAATTTCAACCATGCCATAGGATGGAATGTCACAGCCAGAAAACCCAGTTTTACCATCCAGTTTTACAACTCAACAATCAGAACAGAGTGATTGCCCAGTTTTCTAAGGTCCTCTCTGTCCTGTATCAGTTGCCATCTTGCCATGAAAAATCATTTGTATCTAGCAGTTATACCTTAGCTCAACCAAGAATTGGGAGACAAAAAGTGGAACTTGACATATGCAAACTTGGGGTACCAGACACCAAATATAGACAGCACTAAGCACACTAGTCTGGAAATAAGAGTGTCATAGGTCATTACAACTAAGGACCATGTCAGAAATCAGAACTTCAAATTCCTGACTTAACAGAGGTTAGTACAGAATGATAGTAGAATCATGGAATCGTTGATGTGTGAAAGGCCTCTAAAATAATTGAGTCCAGCCATTCACCTAGCACTGCCAAGTTCACCACTATACCATATCCCTAAGTTACATGTCTATGGGCCTTTTAAATACCTTCAGGGATGGTGATTTAAGCACCTTGCTGGGCAGCCTCTGCCATTGCTTGGCAACCCTTTTGGTAAAGAAATTTTTCCTAATATCTACTCTGAAAGTCCCCTGGTACAAGCTGAGGCTCTTCCTCACCTCCTACAACCTATTACTTGTGGAAAGAGATTGATCCCCACATAGCTACAGCCTCCTTTCAGGTAGTTGTAGAGAGTGCAAAGGTCTCCTTTTACTTTCTGTCCTTTATTTTGTGTTGCTTTTTCTACAGGTTTTACTGAAAAGATGAGGAAAATAAGAAAAATACACAGGCACTGTTTTGATTTGCTAAATTTTTCTGACCACTTAAGGCAATCTTGCCTGAACACAACCTAAGACAAACCTGCCTAAACTTCATCTCTCTGCAAGTTCCCCCTAAACTCCCACCTAACTCCACTTCATAACTTTGACCCAGCAGAGGCCCTGCTGTTTGTGTTACACCCTAACACAGAGCTGGAGAAAGACTATGAAACAGGGAATCTATCCAGGAACAAAATTGCATATTTTTTTTCCATCTTCCAAAGGAAAATAAAAAGTCAAGACCATTTGACAATGGGAAATGGGATTCCAAGCAAAAATAGAAGCCCATATTTTGTCAGATATCCAAGTTTTTTTCTGGTGAGAGGTTTTCACAAGAGTTATAACCCCTTTTGGTGGGGTTACATTACCATTTGATCTAAACCCCCCCAGTAAGACTACATCTGCTACTAAGCTGCGTTGTAAATGTCTTTAATTTTTATATTTCATCTGAAGGGAGTTGTTAAAGTAGGTTTACAGGGTGCTGGATCTTTGAATAAAAGACATCAGGACTGAAGCAAAGCTCTGCATGACACTTAATTTTCACTGTAATAAGCCCTCCTAAAACATTACAAGATTTTGGTTTTCCCTGAACTTGCCTTCCCTTCCTGCATGATTACTCTTCTTTTATTTTTTATTTTTCTCCCTCCTTTTTTTAGGGACACATTTGAGGAGAATGGTTTTATGTTTTTCCCAGATGACACCACTTCTCTTTTCACCCTGAGCCAGATGTTCTCCTCTCTCTGAGCAAATCTCTCTGAAGTTCTTTATCAAAGCCATTGCTTTTATTTAGTTTTTTGTTGGTTTTCTTTCTTTCTTTCTTTCTTTATTTTTTTTTTTATAACTGTTCTTCTGGACTCTCTGGGGCTTTTAGTTTGACTTTCGTCTCTGAGGGTGAGAAGGGATCCTCCGATACGTCTCTGCTCAGATTTTAAGGTTCCTTTGGACATGTTCTCCAATACATGAGAAGGTTCTTTCCTGGCTGAGCATAACTAAGTGTGGGACCCTCCTTGATCTCTTGGAGGGGTCATTGTAGAGCAAACGTGAAGTATTATTTTTCCCAGTCCAAAGTACTTTCATTGGCTCTTTTTGTCCTGTGTAACAGACAAGAGAAAAAATATGGAGTCCGGGCTTTTGGCATGGAAACTCAGATCAGAGAATGTTCCCACATAGCCATTGAACCTGGCTGGTTTAGTTTTTGTTTGAGGGTCTTGTTTTCATTTTGGAGAACAAAACAAATGATTACGGATTGTGGACCTAAGTCATATAGCAGATAAACACAAGAAAAACAAAAATATGCCTTACTAAAGAAAAGAAAAAGAAGGAGTAATATCAATATTTAGAACCCAACAAATAGAACATGGAAAACCAAGCACTCTATCTTCAGTGTGATATTCATCTGAAGAATGAATGATATTGTCAAATGCAGGGAGATTCTGCAGCAGTTACAATAAGGAGAATTACATGTTTGCATCCCTTTGGAGAAGTGGGTTTGAAAAGAATTCAAGTATGCAAGAACAACATGGGTCGGGTTCAACAGGCAGGCCTGAACCCAGAATTTGGTGTTGTAATTCAAGATAGGGCTCCTGGATTACGTGACACATAGCAACTACCAGCTAGATGTGATGAGAAGTATTTTTCTCTGTTTTAAACTAAGAAACTGTAACAAGGTTTCTAAAGGAATATCATTATCACTATTATTATTGTTGCAAAAAAAAAAAGGTATTGAAACCAAGCACTCAAAAGTCAGGAAATTTCATAAACAGATTTTTTTTCTGGAAGATTTATACAACCATATTGTGTATCTATTTTTGATTTGCAATTTCATTGTGAAACATATATTTTAATGGATTATATCTGTCATTAGTGCACACCATAAATACAATAGTAATCATCAGATTCATAGCTAGCACTCATGCAGAGCTGTACATAATCACAATTCTCTACAAACATACTTGCCTCATGCTCAGAGTTCAAGTGGTAATTCCTGAATAAAGAACAGAGAGATCAGACTTGTGTAACACTCAGAACCATCTGTGCTCCTGGGGCTCCAGAGGCAGACAAATGCCTGACTAGCTACTCCAAAGTACTTCTTGTCTGGACTATTTTCCTATGCCGGTATATTTATGATTTCATGAAAATCAGCAAGAATAGCTGAAGCCTAATGTGTGCACCAGTCCCTAAAAATGCAGAGGCTTACTGCCCATTTCTCAGTAAATAGAGTCTCTAGAGATACAACATTAATTTTATTTCTAGCATAGATATAATCTACTTAGATTCAAGCTATTCTCTTTCATGCTGTCCTTTTAATATGTTTGGATATACACCCTTCCCCTGCTTCAGAAAACTTCTGAAAACCCACCTTTCTGTGAGGCATGCCAGGTGCTGGACTACTCCCGCTCTGTGGGTGTTCTTCCTTAAATTATTTTGTTTGTAATGAGTCGTGCCTGCAGGGCCTTATCTCGAATTCCTTGCACACCCAACATTCACAGAAGTTGATGGAGGTACAAAAGGCAGGCCTATAGATTGTGCTGGTATCTACTGAGCTTTCTCCTAATTATGCCTCCTGTGTGGGCTCTGCTGTCTTCTCCGAGTGAGGTGCATCTCCTCTTCCTGAGCTCAGCACCCTCTTTCCTCTCACTCCCTCCCCCAACCCCCCCCCTTTTATTTTGGGTGGCATCTGTCTAAGTAAGATGTTGCATGTGCTACCATCATGGACACATCTGCTTCCTGAATACAGTAGGCACTAATGTTTGTTTCTCCAACCACCTATACACTACTATCCAAGATGCTGAAAAACTCTTGTTCCATCCACTTACCACCCTCTGAAAAAAATCACTCCTTCAGTGTTTGTGGTACATGTAATATATTATAGTCTTAGTCTTTCGTATCTATCCTTATTAAAAACAGACTTAGCAAAGTTAATTACGGGTAATTTGCATTCAAGCTATTCATTATTTACTTAGCTTTGATCTGCAAACTTTAGGAATGCCATTTGTTCATTAAAATTCCCAATCTTTGCCCACTTTCCCTTTGATAGCATAGTGGTTAAAGAAATTTGTGCTTAGCTGCTGACTAACCATTCTCTGCACACTTCAGAGATGGCTGGAGGCCATTATTTCAGCATTAGAAAATAGTTAATATTGAATGCCATGAAGTTAAATTTGTGTTCATTTACTTATTATGTTGGAAATCAGATGTTCATTCTGCACAAGTTTCCCGGCACTACCCTCAGCTGAGCTTTGAAAACTCCAAAAAAAAAGAAGAGTAAACAATAATGAGAAGGTGAGGAGGTTTGAAAGAGGGTAAAAAAGAGAAATTAAACAGATCTGTGAAACAGAAATTGTTGCTTTCCCCCTCCCCCCTACAAGTCTTCCTTAATTCTCACAGTTACCACCCTTGTTAGCCACTTTTAATAGCATAAGGGAAAAATATCTGCTTTTTATTGTTAACCACTAAACTGGACAATTACACATCTGTAATTCCTCAGAAGCTCTTACTGTGTACTGCTAACAGATACTGTAAGTTGAAAAAAGATGCAATGACATTTTTCTTGAAAACAGGAAAGAAGGATCCATTTCTTAGTCACTCAGAGGCGATTGTTTCTCAAGTACCTCTTTAGTAACCTGGCTATGCCTGTCTAAAATGCAGGAATGATCCTTGCACAGCAAGAACCATATAGGCTAGAAAAGTAACCTCTGCAGAGCGCTGCAAGGCTGGCCAGATACTGCTCTGCTGTGTGGGCTGGGACAAATAATCTAGAACAAGTTTGGACAGTTAGTGCTTACTCAGGGATTGCTGTTTGACAATGCCTCTGTTTGATTTTCTTCTTCCAATGCAACCTAAAAATGATTAGATCTAACACTCCCTCCCCCTTCCCTCCATCTCTTGAACTAATGAGCAAATAAGGAAAGAAAATTAAAGAATAAAAAATGTAAGCAGTGATGGGGTGAGATCAATAAACTGTGGATTGCTAGCACTGAGTAAGCTTGACTAATCTTCTGCATATTGCATGTTGAGTTAACTTGCAAGAGAAATATGTTCCCTCTTATTGTCCTGTGTCTCATTGTGGGAAAGGAAGCAGGGACTGCAAATTAAAATACCCTTGATTTAGGTTCTGTAGGGAGTGCCCAAGAGTTCTTCCTATATTGCCACATGCTAGGAATTGAACTGTCTACACCCTTGCAATGTAATGAGAATATTTGATTATTGTTTTCAGCCTGTGACTTCTTTTGTGCTATTCCCCCCAAACCTCCAACAAAATGTTCACTAAAGATGCTCTTCTGAGTAGCACTGGCACAGGACTCTGCTGTTTCAGACTCATTGTTACAGGGCAGAAGGTGAAAGGTGCCTGAACAGTAACCCAAGTAATACTGTACAACATGCTGGCATAACACTTCTGGGGAATTCCTGAGCTGAAATACACTGCACTGAGGATTATTCAATGGGTATATATGGGGCTTAGAGGAGCTCAGACAGAAGTGGGCAACTAATGAAAAAGAACTATGTTTATCGATATATTTGCATGACATTAGTTTTACACAAATAATGAGAAGTCTCTGAGTCACCAGTCCAGGGAACATACTACTCTTAGGATGGGTTCTTCTCTTCCGTCATCAAAAATTTTACTTGGGCTAATGATGGTGATCGTCAGTTTCCCCAAATCATGGAACAAGGGAGTAAGGTTGGAGGTCTCTTCAGTCCCAGGGGAACCTATAAGAGAAATTAGAGCAAGAATTAAAAGAAAAATGCTTGACAGGTTATTAATTTTATGTGCAGGCAGTAAGTTTATGTAGAATGTGACTACCAGAGTGACAATGGATCTGTGATGCACCAGGCCCACAGGTGTAAGCAAATAAAGTTTAAGCAACAGAAGAAAACTCACAGGAATAGACTATTTAGTATACATGTAGAGTTGTAGTTCTCATGCTAGCATATACAGAACTTCTTCTGACGTACAGGTATAACAGTGAAGGAAGCGAGAAATACCACAGACTTCAGTGTAATTACTCAGATGGGAACCCATGTTTACAACCCCACTTGGAAGGATCAAATCAGTAAGTTGGATTTTCTCATCTACAGCTGAAGGAATTGTAGACCACACACTATTCATATGGTGCTGATAGTCAGTTACGAAATAGCCTGTAATTTTTCCCACTTTCTGAAAGGGGAAACTTACTCTTGAAGAAAGAAAATTCATTCAAACTCTGCATGTAAGACAATTTTACATGTTATTTCTAAGCTCTCTCATGTCAAAAATCACCAGTTTGTCACAAAGGGGAACTGTAAAGGGCAGCTGAAGAAATTAAAAAATCTGTGTGCTGGATTTACTTATGTTTGCATAAGAATAGGCTACTTTTTAATCTCTTGAGCTTCCAGAGGAAATACTCGTGAGGGTCAAAAGAGAGTAATTTAATTACCTCAGAGATTCACAAGAAATTAGGCTTCAGTGAAGCCTAGGATTGGTTAAATTAATAGGGAATATGCTTCAGACAGAATGTTTGACAGTTATGCAGTGAATTTCTGGTGCCAGTGCATTTCCGATAGCTTTGGTAGGGTCAAGATTTAGCTCGTGTTAGCTGTGAACCCAAGATGATTATTGAATGTGTTGATTCAGGCTACTGTTAGTGTCCTAGAAGAGGACAGCGTACTGAGGCCAATTCCATCTGCCAATATATATGGAGCTAGAGCTCTAAACCAGTCAAATGGAAACAATAGAAAACACTGAATATAGTAAAATTTGATTGAGGGTTGTTTTTTTTGTTGGTTTTTTTTTTTTTTTTTTTTTTTTTTTTTTTTTTTGTTGTTTTTTTTGTTTTGTTTTTTGGGTGGTTTTTTTTGTTTGTTTGTTTGTTCAGGTTTTTTTTTTTTGGTTTGGTGTTTGGTTTGGTTTGAAGATTTTCTTTGGGGTTTTTTTGGTGTTAAGGGTTTTTATTATTATTCTTATTTTAAAAAATTGCTTAAAACCAATTTTTAATGTCCTGGGAAATATAATGTTCAAAAGGAAGACCATGGTAATAGATTAAAAGAAAAGGCCATGTAAAAGCCTGAGAAATATGCAAACTCTAATCTCTGAGTAAGAACACACCCAGTGCTATGAAACAAGTTTTCTATGGATTTACACCAACATAATGTGACCCAAAGTGTAACCATGTATTTTATCATAAGCCTAAAACTAGATCACTTTGCTTTAACACCTGTTTTTTGCTGCAACTGCACATGCATGTACCCACACACATGCACTCACATTCTCTTCAACAGCCTTTCAGCCGTGCCACAGAGCAGTATGGTCTCTCTTGGATAAGCTGTGTTAAATTAAAATTAAACATCACCAAGCTTTGTGCTCAGCCTCCCCTTGTGAGTGTTCTGCTGTGGGTGTGCAGGGGGTTAATATCAAAAATGTTCCACAGGAGGTTAGTGGGATTCAGTTTCAGCTAACATTTATTTTGCCAGCTCCTGTTCACTTTCATCTCTGCTTATGAACACTATTATCTTGTTTGTAATAATATATATAGATCACTGCAGCTGCGCTCTGCAAAATTCATCCATTTTTTGAACTTTGCAAAAAATAAAATTTAAGAAAAAAAAAAAATTCTTCAAGTGTTTTAGCGTTACTGACCCACCTTCCTGGACTGGTCTCTCATACACATTGTAAGCAAAACTTTCATTAAGAGTGGACTATCATGTTTCTGATGTAACCTCACAGCCAATGTAGTTTTTCTCTCAAGAATAATTATCAGCTGTCTTTTTGGGTTTTTTTAAAGGAGTAGATTACTTCAGCTTCTCTGCTTTTTGTCCACCCCTATTGTTAATTTCCTGTTGCAGGCATTACCTTTGACACAAGTATGACACGTGCAGCAGGTCATCACACTGTGCCTGAACTGTTCTGTTACTTGCTCGGTAGATTGCCAGCAGTAATATTGGTATCCATACTCTTACACAGCACTTTTCCTATCGTGCAAACATGCAGCTTCCTGTCCTGGAACCAGTGGTGCTAATAACTGACAAACACTGGAAGGGCTATCAGTGTATTTGACACATTCTTTCACAAACTTACAGGAGCATTCTGAGTGGCACGCTTTTCCATAGACAGGATGTAAACTCAGGAATATTTGTCCATTAAAATCCAAACAGCCTAAAGAAGGAAATGGGTCTTTTTAAACAGTATAGTTATATTGAAAAGCAAATGGAAGACTGTAAAAATGCAGGACCAGACTTGAATTTAGACCAAAATTTTGAGCAGAAAAGCCTCTTGTCATATGTTTTCTATGATCTGATCCTATGACTTCTCCCTAGAAAGGCACACAAAGCAAACTCTTAGCTGTAAGTTCTTAATGTTTACCTATCTCCCTATTACTATAGTCCAGCTTACAATGGAACTATTATGCTAGAAATTGAATGGTGTGATACAATAATTGACTTCCTTACCAGTTTCACAGTCTTCCTCCCCTTCAAGAAACAGAAGTCATTGAATGACTAGGTCATAACTCTATTCTGCTTTTCTCATTTTGAGACAGAAAAAGGCAGACTAACTTTCAAAGCCCCTACCCTGGGCTTTCAAAAAGGCAAAGCATAAAAGGAAGAATAGAAAAGGAAACAAAAAGGAAATGAAATGGAGATTTAAGTGGTTAGGCCTTGTGCTCAGCAGTCCTCAAGATCAAACTCACTCCTCTCCATGCAGCAGCTGGTATCAATGATCTTGCGTTGCTCAAACAAGTTCCAGCATTTAAGGAGCTGGGATGCTGCCTTCTACTGCACTTCTGTAGAGGCCGCCTCTCTGGTTGCAACTGAAGTGTGCCTTCGAGAAGAAGCTTTGCATTACTTTGACAAAGCCAGATATCACCTGTCCTTGAGGTTTAAAAAAAGGTAATAAAGGGAAAGAGAGAGTAATCTCTCATAGGCCTCTGCTGCTATCACTCTCCCTTTATATTTCATTTAGAGCACAACGTGAACAAAGGAGTGTTAGACATGCACACTGTAATGAAAATCCATGACTTGACCATGCATTCATAATTATTTTATAAATAAATGGCTTCTGGAGAGCCACATCTGTCTCTTCCCACAGAGTGTATGTCTTTCATTAATGTATTACAGGCTGAATGAAGCCAGCCTGAGTGCTTTGCTTGCATCTTCCTCTTCCTCTCCATCACTGTTCATGGATAGGTTTTTGTGGTTCAGAGAGAGCTGCATGGCCCACACGTCTCTGCAGGACTGATGGCTCGTCAATAACATTAGCCAGCATTATGGGCTGCATTGGTGTAGAACAGAATCAATATGGCCAAGTAAAAAGTCTAATCAGTTGACATGACCATCTTCAGCAGAGCTTATGTTACAAGAAATGAGTTTTCTTAAGGAATCAGCATCAGCACTGGTTATTCACCCCACACCAAGAACACTTGACAAAGATTTATTGTTTCTTGTTTTGTTAGCACTGTCACTTAAGCTGGTAATAGTGAAATAACAATGCAGATGAATATTCAAGAGAATAATGAAGACTGGACTCTGCAAACACTGCCCGCATTTTCCTGAGAAGCTGAAAAGAGTCTCTATAGGGTATTTTGCAGTGTGGAAGGGAAGCTGTGTCACTAGGAAATAAGATTAGTTTAGGTACTTGGATGCAGGGATTCATGCCCTTTGTCTGACTGGGTTGCATTTAGTTTTCTCAGCCCCTTTTTGTTTTTTTTTACTGAAGGGACAGATTCAGCTCTCACTTTTACTTGTACAAATTGAAGTCACTTAGCTGAAAATAGGATTTTTCCAGGTTTCTATCAGCGTAAGTGAAAGCAGACTTTGGCAGTCATGCCTATGGCAATGTACATATCTTGAAACAAGTTTCTCACTGATGCATAGCTTCATCTATGTGGTAATTATGGAGCTGTTTTACAATCAACTCCCTTTCTCTTCCTGCTCACCCCTCTGCATGCAGATTCACCCATAACATGAGACCAACAGGGGTGCAGCTATCAGATATTTCACTTTTATGAACTCTGCTGATCATCTGTTCTCATTTGTCCAGTCATCTGAGGGAAACCCTGTTCAATCATGTGAAGGTAAAGCATTAGTGAAATCATTAGTGCAGCATGGGCAGGTTAATAGGCCCATGCCTCAGCCATTTTTTTGCAGGCAACCTCCCGCCTACATGAGAGATACTTCAGCAGTGTTATTTCCTAACAGGTAAAAGAAAGTAATTGCATTTTGGAGGCAAATAGCTTGTTTGCGAATGGGAAAATGGACGTGTTAACTACTCCCATCCCACTTTGTTAGAATGAAATAGCTAGGAAACGCTCATAAAAAAAAAAAAAATCTCGAAGCAGGTTAAGTGCCTGTTCAAATTAAATACATAATCAGAGGAAGTTAAAGGACCAATCCCATAGAGGCCTTTGCGGACTGGACATGAGGACAGGAACAGAAAATTTGATTAAGACTTTTCTGCCACTGCCAGGAAAGTCTTGATGCTCACCGACCAGTCTGTGGTACTTACACACTTGTGCCAGTTTGGTGTGACAAATCTGGTTCCCGCCTGGGCAGTGGTACACCTTCACTCTCAGGGTTACTAGTCCACTCAATACTGCCACTGGCAGTGAGCACTCACCCTGCCAAATTTCGTCTCATTTTATCCCTCTAAGGCACATACGGAGACATACATACTCTCTTACTGATTTCATCACAAGGGGAACATTGTTCTGAGTTTTTAATATTAGGGTAGTAACTAAGGGTTTCAGTCAGAATAGTAACTATGGGTTTCAGTCAAAATGGAGGCCTACAGCAATGAGCACAGACCAGACAAGCTCTTCATCCCCAGGAGTCACTGTCAAGTGCACATCAATATTGAACTAGTTTCTCAGTTGCAGAATTCACCTCCAAGTTTCCAGTAATGTTGATTGTCAAAAATAAGACCCAACAAAAAAAGCTATGTGGGAAAAATTAGCCCAGGATCTGTATGTTTTGTGGCTGTCTTTTTTGTTGCTGCATGAAGAAAACTAAGGGGCTTTTTAACCAATTTAGATTCTGAACACAAAATTGGTTAGGTTTTTCTCTCTTTTTTTTTTNTAAAAAAAAAAAAAAAAGGAACAGTCAATTTTTTTAAGATTCCACCATTTATAGTGATTCAAGGGAATATTCTACTCTCAGAGCCCCAGGATCTTGGTATGTAACATCCTCATTTGTGTTAATGGAAATTTTACCTCTTTGAATTCATGAGGACTGAAAAGTTTCACCAGACACACAGGCTCTGTATAAATAAGCAGCACACAGCAAACATACTCTTTTAAAAGGATTATCACTTTGACAGCTATTCAGTTGGGGTGGCTTTTTCTGTCCCCTGGAATTCCCAGCTTGCCCTCTTAACTACACAGAAGGTAAATCTGTATAATACTTCACAGCTGCCTTTACTGGGACCTGACACTGAGCTTACTGGATGTGCTTTCCTGGTACAAAGCACCTCGTCAAGTTTCCTGCTCTGGATACAGTGAACGCAGCTGATGAGCTGTCTTATTAAAAGTTATGAGGAAAGGATGTTCACTCCATTACTTTCTGAACTACTGGATACACACAGTGAAGCTGCTGAGCCAGTCAGTCCCTCAGAATTATTCCTCCACACAGAGGCTGCATTCTAACATTTAATATCACATTGCTCCCGTGGTGGTCACCATCAGATTTTAATTTTTTGTTTTGTCTTGTTTTGTTTGTGCTGGCATTTTTTGTTCTGATAGCCTTACCATGATATTCCCTCATCACAGCAGACCAAACTTGAGCCTTACTGTTCTGCTGGCACTAAGCACACTGACAAACCTCCCAAGAGTTTTAAGCTGGGACTCTGCCATCCCTCTGCCTGTAGGGATGGGATCAGGGCCAGGATCCAGACCTCCCTGCACCCTGCCTGCTTCGAAAGAAAAGGGCAGGGCAGTGCCATGCTTGTTGGGGAGCCAGAGGGAGGATAACACACAAGGGGCTGCACACAAGAGGGTTGATGAGACACGGGTAGTCAAGGACACCAGAGGTGGGTATACTGCAAGGAAAGCTGAGGTGTCAGGCTACTGTATTCCTGCCCAGGTTCCTGTTGAGAGTGAGCTTGGGAGAAGGGGAAACAGGACAGAGCTACAGCAAGGAGCAGCTAAGAGAGAGATGTCTGGGCCATTACTAGAACTGAGAGAGGGCTAAGCTGCCGCAGCAAAGCTGGGTTGAAAAAAAACCACCTTCCTTTTGAAGAAGATGATACAACAGGTGCTGCAATCACGGTTCAATGGGCAAGCTTCAGTAATGCCATGTGTGGAGCATATACCCACTGCCTTCCTGTCAGTAAAAGAATGAGCTATTTTCTCAAGTACTTCAGGTAAAAGCTGCAAACAATTTTTTTCTTCCACCAGCTGCACTGGAAAACTGCTGGCACTTGGGCTGGAAGAACACAATTAAAAGATGCAGTAAAAATTGACAAATCTTGGTATAGGGAGCTGAAAATACATTACAATTCCAATAGAACTATAAATGAAAAACCCTTAAATTAAATAAATCTTGCACAATTATAGATTAAAATATGTTTGGTTTTTATGACTTAGTATATACAGACCTTGATTCTTGAAATTATTTCTGAGACTATGTGGCTTGCATAGGGATGCAATAGTAAACTAATTACCTGCTGCTGTATTGCCATGTAGGGGTGATGAGGAAAGGTGGACCAGTATTTTGTTGGTTTTCTAGTTGTTGGTTAAAACTCCTTCATGGGCCCTTCTGTCCATGCAAAACTGGCCATATAGATTCAGTAACAGCTAGCAGTGTCAATAATGAACTCGATAACGAGTAGAAAAGAAACCCATCCCAATAACAACAAAACCTCTGGGGGAGCATTAGCAGCAATTGCTGTCAGCCAATGTTGGGAAACTGCCAGTCTTCCCTGATGGCAGCCTGTCAACCACAGGCTGCAGAAGGATGCTGGGCTGGGTGAGCTATGAGGTGGGAAACCTTGAAAGGGTCAGGCTTGGTGGAAGGCAATGTGCTACTCCACCAGAGCTCAGAAGAGCTGGATTTGGTGGCTCAGATCTACCCAGGAAGCTGTGGAATTTGGAGGGAGGTGGTGGCAGAAGAGGCAGGTGTCCCTCCTTCCTCTGGCCCCTGCTTGTCCCAGCTCATGGCAGTGGGTCTTCAGTGTGAGTGCAGAGTGCTGTCCTCTGCTTTTGGATGATAAGCAGGAATCAAATAATTTTCAATACCTACCTCTCCAGGTGCCAGGCCACGATAGCCTGAGGAGCTATCAATTCCTTCTTGAGAAAGGTGGGAACCACCTGAATGACTCTGATGTGGCTGGCCCCAGATGTCCACTGTGCTGAACTGTGCCTAGAGCTCCCCAGGCTTTTCAGATCTGTAGATGGCTACCTAAGTCCTCACTACAACTGAGCAAGTAGTTTCACTACACCACCCCTCAGAAGAGGACGGCTGAGCCTTTACACAGAAAAAAAAAATGCAGCCCAGGAAAATAATTTGTCTTTACAAAGTCATTCAGGGCATGGTTTCCATCAGGCAAATAGCTCTGCGAGAATTAACTCAAAGTCTGTTTTTCCCAAGGTGTAAGTCCTGTGTTGGAGAGTAGCATAAAGGAAGATTGCTCCCCTCCCTGCAGCCATTCCCAGGGTCAATACCTCTCTTTCTTTTCCTATCCCTTACTACTCACACCTGCCATCTTGTAGTTTCCAGCTTTTGAATAAATTTGGTTGTAAGAGGTGTGCGCATTCATATTACTGGGGAGGAGAAGTGCACCCAGGCAGACCCAGATGCATGCAAACAGATGGCATAACGCTCATTTCCTTATGAAACTAGGTCAGAAATGAAATAGAAGTCTATTTTTTCAGGCCTTCTTCTTAGTTTCTCCTATTTTGAAAGTTATGGTAGCTTAAAATAACCTCTATGCTGTATCTAGAAATTTTCATGTTATGCTTTTGTTGGATAATTTTTCTAAAAGGTCTCCTGCTTTAAAATTTAGCATGTGAATATGATCCTTTTTTTCTCCTCCAGCAACTGTTTTCTAGAAGGTCTGAAGCTGATTATATTGGGATTGTGATTACTTAGTGGCTTGACTAAAGCCGTTTCACAAGTCAGCACTGATGTGTTACTTTGAATTAAGATGAGAAGTTTTCTCATATTATGTCTTACAGAAAGAGCCATTCTAAAATACAAGAGTTCAATATGTACAAAAATGCCTCCTGAGAACTTGCCTTAACATGATACACGACTCTATTTTGCAAGCTCTTTAGTCATGCATTATTTTTGTTTTATTAGACATAGTTGACCCTTTGATCTTGGTGATTTAACACTTTTACTGATCCAGAGGCTGTGAGTCTAACTCTTGTGCTTGTTGACACTGTTTCTTTGTAACCTGGCATTTTTAATCATGCAAATTCTATAGCTTTTTCATTTTAAATATGTTCATAGAATTAGCTCCCTGACATCCTCTTTGTAGCTTAACAGCTTTCTCTGACTTTTCTCTATGGCTTAGCTCTTGGAGCTTGCAAGAGTGTAACACAAAGTTCACATGCATTCTGGCAATTTACCACCTTTTAGAAATGTCTACTCTGGGGTCTTAGACACTGTGAGAAAAAAAAAAAAAAAA
>VZRQ01001306.1:381961-397463 GCA_013397975.1 Machaerirhynchus nigripectus
AAAAAAACCCAAAAAAACAAAAAAAACACAAAAAAGCACAAAAAACCCAGAACTTACTGTAAAGCTTTTTCTAGGCTGTGACCAGCTTAAGGAAAACATCAAGTTTTCAGTATAGAATTAAGTGGATTTGTAGAGAAACTTGAAACACTGTACACTTCTTGGCCTGAATTCCTGTAAGCCAATATGAAATGCATATATACCATAATGAAATTCTCCAGTTGCAGTTTACATTTCACTCATGTAGCATTTATCACTGGAATCAGTGGACATTGACTGCTGTAGCACGTTAAGGGTTTGACCATTGTTATTCTGATCTTAATTACAAGACCAGGGCTAGGATATAGAGTATAGTTTCCTACCAGCCCCCAGGCATGTCAAACTGATTAGAGCCTTTCTTCACCAGGCTGAGTTGAACACACCCAGGCCAAAATGGAGCTCAGTGAGTGTAAAGTTATGTGAATGGATGCCAGAGGCCATGGGAACAGGACGGAAAGTTTTACACAGCAACGTTTTACATCTTGTAAAATAACAGAGCAGCTAGAAAATAATTTTTTAAAATCCAAATTTCAAACTTTGTCTTTCTCAAGTCAGAGAAGATATATTAGACAAGCTATGATATCAAATATCTGATTTGATACCTCACAGAACCTTTCCCAAATCATTGGCAAAGGAATGTTGTTAATATTATTCATCCCCAATGAGAAAATATCTGTCTGAAGTATATTCCACTGCAAGACAACTCCTGGAAACACTTAGGTCAGGACTTCTAGAGAACTACAGTCTTTGTGGATGTTCTATGCCTTAGATATCTTAATTCTAAAATTTTACAAAACTATGGTGCACCAAAATTCTGCAATAATTTTGTTACAGAGGATTAAAACATATTGGACAAATTAAATCAAATGCTCTAACCAAGAAAACTTTCAGTGATCTTAAAATATATTATTCAAAAGTGTAAAGGTAAGTAGGAGAGTCAGCTGCATAAAAATACCACCTTGGAAAGAAACAAAAAAGATCTCATATAGCAAGGATACTTTTACTGACCCAAGAAAGGGCTGATAAGGAACAAAAATTACCGCCAGATATGGTAAAAGTGTAGATTTTTCTTTTAGACATGAGAAAATGAGTTGGCAGGATGAACTCATTTAGTGTGTACTGTGGTACAGATGGGAACACTAAAGGGCCTTGAACTTACCCTTGTAACAGTCTGGTTACTTAGTTAAACACCACTGGGTATAGATGAAATAACATGGAAAGGAAGTCCAACCCCTGCTTTTGCAGATAACCATATTTTAAATCTTCTCAGAAACAGATGATTCTCTACCATCTAGCTAGTTCTCATTTTGGCCTCTTCTGCTGGTATCCAGAATGTCTGTGCTCCAGCACTTAAACTTGTTTCCACTTTCCAGCATCAAATTATATATAACTATTTGTTCTTCTTAGAGTACATAGATTTTCTCTCATGTTTACATCTGCTCCATTGTCATATGTTTCTACAGCACAATCTTTTCTTTCAGGTCTCATTTATGTGGTTATGGAAAACAAGTTCTCTTAAGTTACCATTATAAAAGTGCCTGTTTTATTCTCTTCAAACACACACAGACTTTCTTTGAATTTTTCTTTCTTCTTCATGGGCAGCTGAACTATATACAGTGCTCTAAATGGGTTTGGGGAAGTAGCCCTGGTGCTGTCCAGACTCTCATGAAAATTACTCAACTCATAAATTCTGGAATCACATTTGAACAAGAAAGCCTCTGCACTTCATCTGAAAGAATCTCGATGTTGTTGCTTGGTGTCACTTTATTTATCCAGTGAAAGTGGATTTTGCTATTTGCTTTAATTTTGCAAAGCTTGAGTCAGTTTGACTTCTGGCAAGCTCCTAAGACTTCTAAAACATGCATTTTGGACTCGCCAGTTTTGGTCTTCGTTGCAAATTCCTTTTAGGCTTTTCTCTTATTACTAGCATTCCTTTTGACACATACTGGTAGGTGATATTTTCTGTAGCTACTGCTACAGTGTTTAGGAACGGAGCTAAAAATGGGGATTTGGACCCTACATCAGTAGCACACTGCTCTCAAGAACTTGCTTTGAGAAAGCAATCCCAAGCAGTGCAGGAAACTCCCAAAGGGGCGTTTGATGAGTTGCATGTAGCATAACCCTCAGATTGCTTAAACCCCTTGGGAAGCCAGCATTCGGGACTAGTCCTCCACTGGCATTCATTACCAGTTCAATGGCATTACATTCAAAGGGTATTTTGCTGAATTCTCTGTTGGTTGTTGTGGGAGGATCGGCAGAGAATTGCTGAGAGAATGGAAATCTAGCTGAAGCACTAGAGNTATAAAAAAGTTTTTTTTTTTTTTTTTTTTTTTTTTTTTTTTTTTCCCATTGACTGGAAGTTGCCACCTGAAAGCAGGGCTGTTCTGTGTGCTGGGATCCTATGGAGATCACAGCATACACGCAGCACCTAGCTACCTTGGCTCTGCCATGACAGAGAGCACTATAAGCAGCAATGCATATTTGGTCTGACTGTCATTTTGTGTCCTTTACAGAGAGGTTTCAGCTAAAGGTCACGGGAGAGCCACTGTATATTTTTTCTTCAAATAAAATCAATTGAAGGACCTAGAACACAATAAGTTATGTTCAGGGCTGCACTTCCATGTATTCCCATTGGAGACCTATCAATGTGAACTAGCACTGTTGGGAAATATCTCCAGCTACCCCAGTTAATCAATAACTGTTCATTATACTGTCTCTGATGAATATGGGTAAGGATTGGATAAGCATGAGTCAGGTGACTTAAAAATAACTGCACCTCACATAAGATCAATAGAAGGAGGTTTTTTTTTCCAGTATCACTCCAGGCAAACTAACGTACCTTTTATCCTCCTCTCTTCTTACCACCCCTTGTTGGTATATCAACATCAGTGCAGGAGTGGCTTTATTAAATTAGTAGCCCTTAATCTACTGTCATACTGTCAACTTGCAGGGAGTGAACAAGCAGACAGCAAGTTTCAAGTGGCCCAGTGTGCTTCAAAGGGCTCTTACCCAAGCAGTTAGCTCAGAACTGTGCCAAAAGCGGTCTTTCTGGGTGCCTGGTAATATCTCTCCTCTGAATATGAAAACCCTGTGCTAGAAAAAAAATTGGTTTAGGGGAATTCATGTCAATTATAGATGTGTTATGACAGATTAAAATATTATAATTGTGCTTGGCTTCCATGCAGAACCACATTAACACATCTATGACATTTAATAACAAGGGAGGATAACCACATGCCTCAACAAAGGTTGACTTTCCCCAAAGTTGCTTAACTTTTTTTCCTCCCTTCCTGCCTCATTTTTCCTGCCTGCTGAAATAAGGAGCTGCATGTTCTTGCAGTATTTTGGGGAAAGAAAGAAAGGAAAAATAAAGAAAAAAAGGGGATAAAAAGACAAAAAATAAAGGAGAGAAAGAATACGTAAGTGGAGAAGGAGAAGGAGGAGGAGAAGGAGAAGGAGAGGGAGAAGAAGGAGAAGGAAGGAAACATGAAGTGCAGGGAGAAAAGAGGGAAGGGAAGGGAAGGGAAGGGAAGGGAAGGGAAGGGAAGGAAAGGAAAGGAAAGGAAAGGAAAGGAAAGGAAAGGAAAGGAAAGGAAAGGAAAGGAAAGGAAAGGAANTGGCATGTAATTTAATGACATGAGGCTGACAACTGCAAGTCAGTAATGGATTAAAGGCATTCAACTCATTATCGAGCTGTTTATGTCAGGCTGATTAAAAACAGGCAAATGAAATAACCACTCAAGACTTTATTTAGTGGACCTGTGGCAGACATCTTGTATCCTCATAGCTCATGACTCTCAAATCATAGACTAAATTTAACCTGTGAAGTAGCTGGATCAGAAGGGGAAGTCCTGTTTTTAGAGCTAGATTTTTTGCAGAAAAACGGTTCTTGGCTGTGCTGGGAGGGCTGAAAAAGAAAAGACTTAGGAAAATCCTAAATGAATCAGAGAGTATGTATTACTGACCAATAACTTTCCTCAGACTTACAGTTCACAGTGCTTAGAAATTTCTGGTTATTTGGCCTTCACATCCGTTTCTTTCTCCACCCCCACATTCAGCTAGTGAGTCCAGTTGCCTCCATTTTGCTGATCAGGAAATGTGAGACAACCAAAAAATCTTATCAATTCTTGTCAAACACTGAGCAGGCTGTTTAGAGTCCAGCTAATACTTTAGCGAGGGGCTCATTTGCAAGCAGATATCCATTCCCATTTAGTCAAACAGGACTATACATGCTTGAAGTTCAGCGCATACCGACATGCTTTGAGGCATCACCACCCCAGTGCTCAGCATTTCGTGGTGCTTAACAAGCTGAGTTTTATTTTGCTCTTCTCTTGTAGAATGAATGAATATGAATCATATTGGAACACATTGTCTTGGACATGCTTGTACCATGGCCTTTTTGTCTCTATGAGCACAGAGCAATGGAAAAAACGATCCTATTAGGAGACTACTTTGTTTCCTTTAATGATAAGAAGTGCAGTATGTAGAAAATTACTAGCACCATAAGAGCTCATGCTAAACCAAAAGCATTTACCCCAGAAGAATCTTGCTCACATTTTTCCAGCTGACACAGATGTCCCTTAGAAGCAAAACAAGATTTCTTAACAAAAGTAAGTATTCTGCCCTGCCAATGGGTTTTCAAAACATCTCTCCACACTACACCCACTTCTAGTCAGCATGGAGCTCAAAGCCAATCCCAAGGACTCAAAGTTGAATCCTTTGGTGATAAATTTTTATAGTAAAGTCCTAGATTTACAGATAAAGTTTGGTGGGGAGATACATTTGGCCATGTCAAAGCATGAGAAAATTCTTTCCTAAACACTGAGATTAGTGAGCTGTGTACCTCTGCTTTGAGAAGCAAAAAGAGGACTGAGCTAGGACACCAAGGCAGAGTTGGGCAAGGCCTCTCACTTCCATTTCTTCATCTGTCAGACATACTTAAGTGTGAGCAATGTCCATCTTAAGGGTTTTTTGCAGTCAGGTAACTAAATCAGTGAGGCTGTAGGTTTCTGGATGCCACACTAAGTATGACATTTCTAAGGAAATTTGTACAAGCTGGGGGAAAAACCATTATCTCCCTTCCAAAAATATTTAACCTATTCAATTTCTGGGAACTATTCAAAACTCTTTAATGTTGTTTGCAGCTTTCAGACTACAAGAAGCCATGTGTGAACTTTGCAGGTGAGTGTCTTTCCATGACCATATATCTTTCCATGGAAATGTGTATTGCTTGAATCAGTAAAAAATGAAGAAATGAAAGACAAAGAGATAAAAAGATCAGTGACTGATAAATCTTTAATATAAAAATTGTACAAGAATTTTGATACAAATTACAAGAGGTATTTGGACAAAGTATGAGTAAAACTCCATTTATATCCCCAAAACCTTATGCATTTTATGCAAAAGACATATTGTAGGACACTTACAGTACAGAAAATACAAGAAAAGAAATGTCAAATTAAAACAGGACTTTTAATTCCCTCAGATTACTAATGGAAAAACTTGTTTAGACTACATACAATATTTATGAAGCTACTAATGTCACGGTTATTAGATCAACATGATGCAAATTTTCGTATCCCCTTGTACAGCTATGTTCCATAGTGCATGCTTTGGTTCTGCAGGCAGGACAGCAGAGCATTCATGTTTTGCTCACATTGAGATCTAACAGTGAAAATGAAAAGCCTCCTCTATTCCAAACAGAGAAAGACCTTTGTAAAAAGTCCATCAGGCCTTGACTCCACTCTTTCCTGTGCCTGGCTCGGGTACCCCAGGAACACGTCTTGACAAAGTCCACTGGAACAAGCCCAGCTTTGCCAGCCATCAGCAAGCTCTCCATTCTCTACACAGCAGCCCCCTTGCTGCTGTTGGTGCATCGCTGGTTGGCAGAGAGGATTGCAGCCAGGCTGTGAGAGCCCTCCTATGCCTACTGAGAAAGGGGTTTCCAGGTTCTATGCCTCTGTGACTGAATGCAATGCCAGACCCCTAAAAACTTCCAAATACATTAAGCTTTAAATCCAGTTTATCTCAGTTTATATCTCCACATGAACCCCCAGTCAGGTTCCCATCTTACCAGTTCAGGAGAACTGAAACACAGCAGACAGCTATATAGGAAACCACTGTGTTTGACCTTCTATGTTAAAAGCTGCTAAAAGATCAACTGTGACAGTGAGCAAGAGCCTTCAGTCGAACAATGAATCTTCAAACACTTCAACCATTCCTACAATTAAGTTACTTTTATAGGTACAAACAGGTTGCAGTGAACTGCTTGTGATAAGTAGGAGTGTGGAATTTCAGCCAGGGTAAATTTTGATTGTGTTCAGGGTCAGATAAACTTATTTGCATACCTGTTGCACATACATTGCACTGGAACACAGATCACTCTTATAAACTGGAGGACAGGCAGGAGGCATGAACTAAGAACACAAATGCTGCCCATCAAAAACCAGACATGTTCTGGGAAAGGAACCCCATATGATATAGGAACCAAAGTTTGCACAAGAAAAAGCAGCATGATGAATTTCATATTTTTAAATATCTAAATGAAACACACACACGTAACAGTGGCCATTTTATTCATCTTGCCACTTTACAAACAGTACCCATTTTCACAGATGGAATGCATAAAACTTTCCGAAATGAAGAACACTAGGAGGATGTGTTACTTTTCTGAGAGAATTTTAATGAGACACTCTCTTGGAATGAGAGGAGAAGGTGTGGTAAAGAAAATGGGAAAATTAAAGACAATGGCTGAAGCTTGTACAAGGTTTTGTTAAAAAAAATACTTAAAAAAATTTCCAAATGTAGAAGTATAGTTGAACAATAATGAATAAATCTGCCTTTGTACAGCTTAGGTGTCCCTATTTATACTGCAGGTCACCCTGTAAACTAAGAAGAACATCCTTAGAATCACAGTTCATGTGGCTACTGTACCATTTCACAGGTGTAACTGGAGGGGATGCATTGTGCCCCATCAGTACAGGAGGTGGTGGGGGATGGGGATGTGAAAACGTCTTGATCTGGATGTGACGACTGCATAATGCTCCCACACTCAGGCATGGACACGTGCACACACGATTGCCACTGGTGCACCACAGCTGCTGTTCATAGCCTCTTGCACTTCGTGGCAGAAGTGGACAGGTTGTGATTAACTATTGATGAGTTTGCCATCCTAACTGTGCATTATCCTCTGATCATTCTCAACCTTTTGTTTGACAATGGATGCCTTATAAAATCTTTATGCATCACTTAGCTAGTCTTGCTCTCTCTTTCTTCTCTAGAAATATAATTGCCCTGGATGCTTTTCTTAATTTTCCTAAAATATTTGTCTCCAAAGGTTTGAAGGGAGAAATGTACAAAATCTGTATGATGATCTGTAGAACACCAGAAAAATCTCTCTACACATTAGACATTTGCTCACTCACGCTTCCTGTACTTTTAAGTGCATGAGGAAATATATATATACACCTATGTGTGATGGAAATGATATAATTTTGCTCCCTTGATTTCTTCATTTTAAGGCTCCTTGTTCTAAGACTGTGTCTGTTTCTCCTTCTCTGTCTGTCACACTCACACTCACACACATATTCACAAACACACACAAAGGACACAAATGATTTCTTCGATCAGAAAGTCCTCAGTTTCCACAAACAGCCTTGGAAATGGTACAGCAAGAAAGGCTGCCCAAGCTCATCATCGCAGGTCAGCTCATCCGGCTGCTTCAACCTCCGTCAGTGCCATGTACACATGGAGTTGACAGGGGAGCAGAGTCTGGGCTCAGCCTTTAGACTTCTCATACAAACAGGCCTCAGGAATTTGTCTGCTGGTTTCACCCTTGTAGCTTCTGATGAACTCGGAAGGAAAAGGAGGGAAAAGATCAGTGACCTTTGACTGGTAAAAGACCTTAGTATATTTATTGTGGGCACCATCACCTCTGTTGCAGCAAACATCAAATTACCACATAGTGCTGTTGACAGCATTAGCATCCGGAACCAGCAAAGAGGTGCCAACCAGTGCCTTGAAGTGATCCAAGGATACATAAAACAACAAACTCCAAAATGGCTGTGTTTAGGTCTCTTGGTCTTGGGCTTTGTCTGAAACCCATCTTTGACTTTTTGGTGCTGCAATGGCTGCCAGCACTGTGCCCAATGCTCACAGGTACCCACAGGGCTGGTGTTACAATCTCGGCAGGGGAATGCTGTGGACCTTGCAAGGAGAGCATGCTTCAGCAGCTCCTCTGCCTACTTGAATTTTCAACTGCTATGCAGCAGTCAGAAAGCAAACAATTAAAAGGAAGGGGAGTGCCCGCAGCCAGGTACACTGGCCTTCACGCACTTAAAATTTCTTAAACATAGCATGTGCTCTCAAGTCACTTCACTGTAAAACCCTCTGTCTTCTGATGGCCCTATCTGAGAAGCACTTCTGGAGCCTGTACTTTTAGCAGTGTTCTTGCAAATGAAGGTATAAATCAGAAAAAAATACTCCTAGCATGAGGACAGCAGATTGTGTCTCAGATATGTTTTTCTAACACTTTATAGAAGTTCACACTGACCTCAGCAGGAGATACTTCTATCACAGTAGAATAGGACATAGGGAACTGGCATTCATGATAGGAACCCAAGAGGAGGCGAATGGTCTGAAATTTGCCCCGGGATGGGCTAAAGCAGTTAAAAAAAAATAGACTGCACATCCTGTTTGGCACTGAACCTATGCAGCAAGACATGTAGAAAATTCAAACAACTATTTCTAGCAGGCACAGTATGGCTTATGCCAATACACAGCAATTAGTTGCTACATAAGCAGACAAAAGTGCCATTACAGGCAGTATTTCTCAGCTGACCTTTTGCTAAGAAGCCATCTTGTTACTGTCTACCTGATAGCTCGATAGAGCAGCCGGTGGCAGCCTTGGGCTTCCCAAAGACAAATCAAAGTGCTCCAGATGGGACTTCCCTTCACTCAGTGCAGATGTGTGTGCATGCTTGTATGTGTGTGTGTCTGCGTGTGTGTGTATTAAGGAATGGGGAGGAAAGCCTGGTTCTTATACTCAATTTCGCCTTCACAGGGGATAAACAGGCAATTACACATCCTTTTATATTTGATGGCCAAGTGCTGAACTTGAAAGCACACTATTAGTTTGTGTCCCTTCAGGGCCAGTGCAATAAGTAGCCAGGAGAGCTGGGGCTAAGGAAGAGAGGGTGTTGTCTGCTGTTAGTGTGACAGTCTTGTCAGCAGCATTCACATTACTGGAAGGTAATAAAGTGACAAGTAAGTTATTAGAAAGATATGAGGTGAAATTGAACTGAAGCTGCTTTTCTGCTCAGCTCAGTTTTTTTCCTGCTTTGTAATGGGCCACTATTTGTTACAAAACAAGCCTTGTCTTGAGATCTTATATAAAAAAAGAAATATTTATTCTTTGCAGGAAAGGTCACATGAATTTACAACATCACACTTTAAAGGAGAGGAATGGGAAAATAGTTTCATGACAACTACAGCTGCTATTTAAAAAAACACAGTGTCATCATAATGAACAATAATACTGGCAAAAGTCAGAGGACTTGTCAAAAACATGTCCATTTTTTAACCCTTTGGTGGTCCAGAACAGTTTTCATTTAAGTGTCAGTGCCAAACATAACAGCAACAGTATTGGGATATACATGATCAATACCTTGATCAAAAAATCAAAGCTGTCATTCAATATCATGACTTGAACAGAGAACACAAGCCACACAAGACTGGTTAACTACAGACTCAAGATAATACTACTTATGTAAAATAGTTCCTGCTTCACACTGTTACAGCCATTTTAAAGGCAGTGATAATGCTGCAATGTTGGCAGGAAGAGACAGAAACCATGAGACTGGAACAGACATGTATTTGGGCAAACATGTGGGTGAAAGGTTCAGTCCATCATATGATGTTTCTCTGTTCCTGGAGTAGAAATGGGTATGGAAAAGAGTTCCTTTTATGTCCCTACAGAACAGGAGGAAAAAGCCCAACTCATCATGTGGCAACAGCAGGATATGCTGATGCTTATCTAGCGAAGTAGCACTACAGTCACTGTTTTGTTGAGTTACTATAGCAGCAAAATCTTTTTCTTATGTCACTACATAAGAAAAAAAACCAAACCAAAACTAAGAAAGAACTGACATATACCAGCTGCCATCAAGTGTCTGCCACTCACCTTTTCCCCACAGAGAACTCCTGCTGCCTCCTTGCCCTTAGTACAGACACCTTTGCTTCTCTTTTGAAATAAAAAGAGTAATTCTGTTAACCCAAAGAGAAAAGTGACAAAAAAATTCTGGGGACTGAAGAAGAAGTAACAGTTCTGTTCATGTACGTGGCAAAAAAACTTAGATGAGCATGTGTGCGCTCCTTGATGATACACTTTCCTTTCCTTATTATTTACTCTGCCACCAATGTTGCTGTGAAAATGTCCTGCAGAATTTGAGTACAGATACATTTCTAAAAAGATGTCCTATTTTCTGACAACAGCTGATACCCTTAATGACCATCATGTGAAAAATGGGTCCATATCAAGCATTTTGATTTTAAAATATCATACACATTGAATGAGAAATTTTTGGAACCAAATCCCTGGTCTTGAAAATATTTCCTATCTCTGGAACAGATCAGACCTTGAATTATCGTATATCTGAGCTTTCATGATACCCACATAGTTCCTTGTCTTGTTGCTTTTACATTCCTACCCCATATATTTAGCTATGTTAGATCCTTAACTGAGTTAAGAAGGCTAAAACTCGGGGAAAACTCAAGTGGATCCTGGCAGCCCCACTTCCTATCATTTGTACTACAACAGCTCAACTGAGGTACTGACCATGGCTGGCAGCTACTTCACTGTTTAGAACCTGACTCTACTAATTTTTCCTAAACAGTTTTATTTTTTGGGAATGGAATGGGAAACATATAAGTGATGGAAAATGTATAAACTTGTGGAACAGGCAGAGCAAGTACACTTTTAGTTCCACAACAGAAGGGAGGGAGAGGGGGAAGAAGGAAGGCAGAGAAGGCAGGCAGGCAGGCAGGCAGGCAGGAAGGAAGGAAGGAAGGAAGGAAGGAAGGAAGGAAGGAAGGAAGGAAGGAAGGAAGTAAAGAAAATACACTGAAGTTTACCCATGGTGCACAATTTCTTCTGTGTAAAGTATCTACAGATCCCTAGGAAACATACAAGTTTCATGAGCTCAGTCATGAAAAGCCTTTGAGAGAACTTTAAGAGCAGTGCTCATGTGCTACTAGGATTTTTAATCTATACCTTTCATATTTTGTCAAATTGAGTTGTGACTATAGTGTCACCACAGAGTCAGCTACAGTTTAAAAGACAAGGTTAAAATTTCAGGCATAACAAATGTACTTGGTTGAGATGCAGCTCAGAAAAACTGACTGAATATTTTAAGGTGTGCAAAAATATTATGAGTTAAATTAGCTCTTTACTAATACCAGCTAATTAGTCCTCACAGGAGCACACTTATGGGCAAGATCATATTAGTATAGTGATACTTTAATGAACTGAAACATAAATGGGTGTGTGAGACTAAACAGTGAGAAGGGGCTATGGGGGGTGTTAAAACTCATGGTTTCCATTCTTGTGCTTTGACTGTGCTGTTTTCCTTCCAAATTTTCATATAGTTTTTCAAAAAATACCTAGTGATTAACCACTATCATATGCTTTCCTGACACACCATACCCCCCAACCCTCCCAGTGAAAAGAAAAATCCTAAACAACCTCCAGACAAAGAGTTCTGTTTCTAAAGGAGGTTAAGTACAGTTATTTTCTAATTGCAGACAAAGATTTTCAATATTTACAGAAAAATACAACTACCTTGAATAAAACAGTGAAACAATGTGGAAAGAGTGACCACAATAACTACAGGAACCAAAAAAGAAGGAACAAACTCCATGTAAAGGGAAGAGTATTTTCTTCCAAGTTGGTCTAGTTCTTGCAAAATGGTTTAGACTGACAGGTTTGGAAACCAAAGGGATAGCCACAAGTTTGTGATAACATAACCAACTGCACAATACTTATCATGTCATCACACCATTACAGGCCATGTTCTGTGCTGAAGAGATGAGACGTTTGGTCATTATTCTTACTGCACTCTGGGTCTCTGCTGAGATCACCCAGAAACGCTACTTTCAGTAAAACCAAGCTGCTACGCCACAGCCCCTTTATGAATTTTCAGATAATGTCAGATTATATGAATTCCACCACAGGAACAATTCTAATACACATTCTCATAGAGATGCATGCTAAGTCGCAAGGAGGGAAATGCCATTCAATTCAATGTAAGTGTAAGTGCCCTTCTAGAAAAAAGACTGTTCTGCCATTAGTACCCCTAGCACTAAATAGACTACTTTTGCCCAGATTTGGCTAAAAATAACAGTGAGTAGTATTCTGTCCACAAGACAGACATGATCTCTCCTACATAGCTTAAGCAAAATCTGAATGAAATTATGAGTAGGACTTGTGAGCTTCTAACAGTGTTTGGAAGTTTGTCCATTTTTCCATACTTTTTAGAATGTGTTATTCAATTTTGTGTAATAAACAGATAATTTTTTTCTTCTATGTCAATAGTCTGCTGAATTTATCTACAGATGATGCTTAAATTTCCAAACAAGTTTACGAAACCCATTTGACCTCTAACAGAAACAGAGTGAAATGCTGAACAGAATACTGAGAGAATGCTGAACAGTGATTCATTCAGTGAGGAATTATTTAGATACCTCAAATGTGTTTTTCATTAAAAATTGTATTTATTTATACCATGCGTACTACAGAAGAGTGGGGGTTTTTTCTGTGTATATAATTCAATTTTTTTTCTTTTATTTGTTCATATTACTTGTTCCTATTAGCCTGGGAGGAGAGATGAGAGTGCAGTACAGGTAACACTACAAAGGTTCATGTGTTTTGGAAGAATGCACCCTTACTGTTCTAATTTCCCTTTCTCACAAACACACTGAGCTTGCACAACATAAAACAAAGCAAAGCAGATCTCTCCACTCAATTTAACAAGGCAAAGTAGTTGAGACTTTGAAGAAAATAAAAAAAGATGAAAGAAGAATGTCAGTGAAACAGCTTACTTTTTTGCTATAAAGTTTCTTTTTGTTAAACCAGAAGGTAAATTTTCCTTACAGTTTCTGTGGAATCAACAAATGTTTCCAGGGCTTCATGAGTGTACAGAATAAAAAAAATGATCAGAGGCTTGTAACTCATAGGAACATAGTGAGAATTCATTTAGAAATATTTTTCTTTTATTTTCTACAACTGGAAATACTGATTTATTAGATATTGATTCCTACTTTTGGAAACAAAAATACTGAAATGCATAAAAAGTACTAAAAAAGAGGAAATCTATATTAAGAGTTTCCTCCAGAAAACGTTAAGAGGATTTAAGTACTCAAATGGACATAAAAAGTAAGAATAATCAAAATGCACAACAAAACAATACAGCAACAAGCTGAAACAATTGAGCATTTCTGACTTTGCTAAGAAGAATAATGTTCTGGGTCAGTAAATACAGAAAAGGAACACATTCTCACTGAAGGAATATTTTATTGTATGCTGAAATATCCCTTGGGGGTTGGTTGGTTTGTTTGTTTGTTTGTTTTTGCTTTTGTTATTGTTATTCGTTTTGTAAAGAAAAGCGTGTACAACACACATCCTAATGGCTTTGGCTGTAGATTGAGCTTAAGTAAATACCATCCCTCAGTCAGTATGTTGTGGTAACTAAGGCTGCCAGTGTGGTTTACCAGCTCAAGCAACATGTGTAAACACCGGAAACAAAAAAATTCAGAGGGCAGCCTCCTTTCTCTCTGCCGTTCTCAACTGCTTGCTCCTTCTCTGTCTCCTGGTCGTGCTTGCTCTCTTGCTCACTATCTTGGACTTTTGTTATTTTCTGACAAATCATGCGAGTGAAACACAAAACATTAACACAACTAGACATCCTTTTTCTCTGTCTTCTAATTTTATCCAAAGGGAAAGTTACCCAATAAAAAGTCCAGCATATGTTTTCAGAGCTACTAAGTGCTTCTGCCATTAATTTCTTTTGATTGCTTCTATAAAACATGCCTTAATCATACTACAGCACTTTCCATTGCAAAAAAGACAACTTTACAGAACAACATAGTTAACATTATTTCCCTGTTCCTTTTGATTTTTTTTTAAACACCACAAAAATCCAGGCTATAATAAGAAGCACACAAAATTATAATCATCTTTGTTCTGTGACAAGTAGTATCAGCATTTATATCCCCAAATATTATGCATGTTTGACAAAAAAAAGTTTCTACTGGTTCACATGACACAATTCTGTTTTTTTTTCTTTTATGCAATGTAGTATATAAGGAATAAGGATGCACTATTGTTTCTAGTAATAATTGGCACTTGAAAAAAGCACCAAGAATTCTGTATTTCACTTTACCCCTTTTCCCTCCCCAGTATTTTTTTTTGTGTGTAGTCCAAAAACTACAACTGTGGTTATGGTGAATAACTACATTTTCTTTTTTCAAAATGTGTGCAAAGTTGGCACTTTTGTATTAACACTAAACACTAATACTCTTTGTTTGGCATTCATGCCCTCATACTGACCAGATCACTTTTATCTAAGTGTATTTTTTTAAAGACACTTACTGAAAATATGGCAATAGTTTAAGAAAAAAAAAGCATGGATATTATTACACATCCCCTTGTAGTGTACGAAAAAGTGCATGACTGGATTTATGTAATAGTACAAGACAAAAAAACTGTATCAAATCAGGTACTGTAAAGCATGCCAGCACCTCTGTATTACTTATATCTAGCAGGTAGTTAAAACAAGACCGTGGTTCTTTAAAAAATGTGCATTAAAGCTAACATAAATGAGTAAAACTAGCCAGCAAACTATTTTTCCTGCTTATCTAACAGCTGAATGTAACTGTAAAAATTAAGCAAAAAAAATTAGAGTTAAACCACCATCAATACAATTGTTTTACATCATAGGCCTGTCAAGGCTCAATATATATATACAAGTGTAACAGCCATGCTTAGTAGAACGTTATCCCCAATGCTTAGAAGACACAAAGACAACTAAGTAGATTGTTTTTTCTTTCTCTTTTTGTTTGTTTGCAATTTTTTTTTTGTGTTTTTGGGGGTTTTTTGTGTGGTTTTTTTTTGTTCTTTTTTGTTTGTTTGTTTTGTTTTGTTATTTTTTTTTATTATTTTTGTTCTTTTTTTTTTCAGGCAAAAGTTATGGGTAGAACAAAATGTCTCTTTGGAGATGACCAAGAACATTCTAACAGAACTAGGGACAACTACAATTTTTCTGTTTGGTTGGTTTTTTGTTTGTTTGTTTGTTTTTGTTTGCTTTTTTTCCCATTAAGGATCTCTCCCCCCAAATTAAAGGTCCTACCTTTTTTGCTTCAAATTAAAGGTCCTACCTTTTTGTTTCTATTAAAAAAATAAAAAAAAAAGGAA
>VZRQ01001306.1:397604-427639 GCA_013397975.1 Machaerirhynchus nigripectus
AGATGTAGTGGGCCCTCTCTGAGAGCTGGCATTATGCTGTGTCCATCCTTGACCTAATCTACCGAAGTGAAAGGAATGTTTTTATGCAGATTGGGGTTCTGGCTGTGCCGGTTTCGGCTACGGACAGAGGAGAACATCATGTTGCACCCAGGGACTTTGCACTTGTGCATTTCTCGCAAGTGCACTGTTTTATAGTGCACTCTGAGGGTTCCCTTGTTGCTGTACATTTTGTGGCAAATGTTACACATTATCCCACCGTTGCTCACCGAAACACTGTTGAACATGAGGGATCCTGGGACATCGGTGCCCATACCTACAGCTAAGGCAGGGGCATCTGCTTTGTGGGCAGATTCCCCGCTGTCACTTGCCCCATCGACGTCGTCCAGGAGAATACCCTCATCGCTTCCTGCATCAGATTCTCTTGAGGAATGGATACTGCTGCTGGACTGGATGCTGGAGGTGGTGCTCAGGTCTAGTACCATATAGTCTTCTGCCATGCCCCTGCCGTACCCATTCATATGGGAATCCTCAGTACCAGCAGGCGAGGAGGTGTCTTCCCTTATGTCAAGCCCCATCTGATGCTGAGCGCCATATATCTTCACCAAAAATTCATCGCGGAGGTCCTTACTAAGAGAAGGCTGTGAAGTGTCCAAGCCCATGTCATCCAGTTCTTTGGTCAACAGTTTACGATGCAGGTTTATGTTAGCACTGTGTCTGGGAAAGGAAGAGGGAAGGGAGAAAAGGAAAAATGTACAGTATTTTTGATTAAACATACAGTCATCAAGCACCAAATCCAAATTCTGATTTATTGATAATTTTTCATAAAAATATCCCCTATCCATGTTGCTTGGAAATTTCAGTCTTTCTATAAGTGGAAAATTGCAACACAAAAACTAAACAAAACAAGCAAATTCCCCCCCTTACTGTTTTTCTTGTCAGCTGCTGCTCCTCAACATTAGTCCCCAACAGCAGCTATAGCTCTTTTATTTGAAATTTACAAAATAATAAATTGCACTAGCAGAAAATGAAAAATGCTCTTCCTGATTCCTGAATGCCTGCTGACCTTCCTTATCTTAAAGAAGCAAAAATATGAATATATGAAATATATGTATGTGTGTCTATCTATGTCTTACTCTGGATCCATGTCTTTAGATATTTATCCATCCATCCATCCATAGAAATATGTTATATTTATATATGCATGTACTCACATAACTCTGTAAGTGAAATATACGAGGAGAGTAAAATAAAGGTAACTGAATAATGCATTGTAAGAGGTCCTGATTCTGGTAATTTAATTCTTGCATAAAGGGATTCAGAATCAGGCCAAACCAAAATGGAGAAGACTTGAAGGGTTTAAGAGAACAAGTCTTTGAAATCTACGTGTAAGTTTCTGGAAATCTTAGCCAAAGTCAGTGGTTTCATCCTTCTAGGTTGTCACTGCCACTCCTCCCTGTCCTTTTCCCTGTACTATCTGTATGCAGTGCTGATTGACTCAAGCACTGTAATGTCCAGTAAAAAACCCTATCAATGGCAGTGAGAATTTTGCTCCAAATCAATCAAAAAACTTAAGAATGAGTTTGGTTTAGATATTTGCTGAAGTTACTGCAGATATTCGAGACAATGGAAAACTGTCACTGATGGAAGTGGGTTTTGGACTGGATCCTCAGAGATGCAAATTAAAAATACTCTCGTGTTTTACAGGATCTGGGCCTTTGCTCTCAAGCAATAAAGCTCTACATTTGAAAACAATGTAAGCCTTTGGGTTAGTAAATGTATAAAACAGCCTATTATTTGAAATACTGCATTCTACTCTCCACTTTTGGTATTGGCTTTATTCATCCATTGCAGTAGAACCTCACTGATTTGCAGAAGTGTCAGGAAACCCTCTTTGAAAAACTGCATTTTCTGAATTAGTGATGCAACCAACAAACATGACAGACATCAAAGACCTCTGACCACAGAACATGCTCATTTTGCTGAAGTGCTTAAGTATAAGAAATCAGTGTAAAGTTTTCAGTAATAGAAAACTTTAGGGTTCAGTTTTCAGAATGTGCAGCATTGATGAGGAAATGACATATATTTATTCAGTTTCTTTGGAGGGTGACTTGATTTTTGAGTCAGCAAAAAAAGAATTAGCGAAGTTCTACTGCATAACATTCTTTGCAAGCTAAGGACCCAAACCCGCAATTTACAACATGCAGACTCACCAGTCTGTCTGCCCATTATAAATTGCAGATCAGAGCCCAAATGTAGGAGGGAAAAGAAGGGGAGGGGAAGGGAATGGGAGAAGGGTGGGGAAAGAGAAAGAGAAAGAGAGAATTTTAACATAGGAATAGCTTAATTTGCAAAAAAGCACTAGGTATAAAATTGGCATGGGAAGACATAACAATGATCAAATATTTTACAGACATTCAGGTCCTACATTAACAAAAAAGGGAGAAGAGAAACAATAGCTATTAGCAATATTTCCATATTGGAAGCTTTTATTTTGAGAACCCCTTTGAAACATACCTCTCAACCAACCGAAGTCCAAAACATGGTACAGCAATACAATACAAATAAATAAAGCAAATGCAAATGTAGGAAGATTAAATTGGTGGAGTAAATCTCTGTAATTTTCAAACACTTACTTTGTGATTCATTTATCTGTTGCACATAACTTAAGGGAATAAACAAACAGCAATAGAACTGATCTGTCCCACTCACCTGCAAATGCAGGTAACTGTTCTCTGACATAAAACTGATACTGAAATTCATTTTAATTGAACTGTGTGTGCTTGGGATGCAATTATTCCAGTAAGGGGGCAGTCTAGAATAGAGGATTTCTCTCCTAATGAGAGACAGTTGAGAGGTATGGGCAAGGGTGGAAAAAGTGGAGAGTATTTCTTGCTTTTGTCCCACATGGAAAATACTCCTTTCACACGAGCAAGTATAGCACCATTGCTTTTTTGAGGCATAGAAGTGTAATTATGCATATCCCCACACTGCACTTAGGAAGGCTGAGCTTACCTTGTGATAAGATCAGCTTTCTAATCTTTTGCTAAATTGAGATCACAAAAGAGAGAGAGAGGAGAGGAGAAAAGAGAAAGAAAGGGGGAGGGGGAGGGGAGAGAGAGAGAGAGAGAGAGAGAGAGGGAGAGAGAGAGAACAAATTCACATTCCAATCCAGACACATCTGGTTTAAAAAAAATAAAAATCTGAAACCAATAAAACACAGACTTTAAAAAAAGTCTTGACTGTGAAACTGGCTTTTGTCAGCTGTAATATCACTTATACTGTTGTCCTGATGGATACTGACTCAGTCACACAATACAGAAAACATAAAGCAAATTAATCAAAGCATATTCACACTATCCCCATTATTATCCACAAATGAGTTCTGAACATATGCATGAGGTGTGCACATACATGAATGATAAACAGTAGTCCTGATGGTCCCTTGCCTTCCTGGTTTCAGATGGAATGTAGCTCCACGTAACGTTGCTAAGTGCAGTACAGGAAACGCTTACTGTGAAGGCCTGTCCACACTGACCAGAGTTATTAAATGACCATAAAAGCACATTTGTGCTTATCATCATAAGGCTAACTGCAAACTATTCATAAAGTTCTCAGGTGTGTACTTATAATTTCTCCCCCTCTCTCCCCTTCTCACTCTTGTGTTACGGGAATTTGTTTCAGCATACAAGCTAGTCAGGATAACTGTAACTGTTGCTTAGATGCATTTCTGCATACAGTTTCCTTGGTTTGCTGCTGAGAAAAACAAGAGTCAGGCATGCAGTCAAAATAACTTCAGCATTCACTAAGTGAAGAGATAAGAATAAATTGCCAAGTTAAAGAGGGGCCACCAAGCCCCAGATAGACAGAGGGCATTCTGAGAAAGACCAGGGTAAGGATGCAAACTCTGCTGATGCTCTGATAAGAAGAGATGCCTCCCTTATTCAATTCTCATTTACAGCAGTAACAATCAGTAATCTAGTTAAAGTATGTACCAGCCCATAATATCTGTCAGGCAAACGATGTGCAGAAATGTGCGGACCAGTTCTGGCACTCTGCTCAGTAGTGTCCCTTTTCCGCTGTCAGCAGTACTGTTGGATTCTCCTAATATAATTACATTGACTTTTATTCAATTAAGTGCCATTCCTAGCCTTAAAAAGAAGCTACTTTATCAATTGATTCAGGTGTAATGCAATAATAAAGATGAACTCATGGCAGTGCATTAGTTCTGCTGTTCATAACTTCTGAACATAGGTTCATTCATAGCAGTCGATTTCCATTATGCAACCACAGTTCAAAATAATTGATTCCTTTACATTCATTTCTTAATCTATTTCACTTGTGCTTAATACTGTCCCTAAATATCATGTGCGAAAACATTCTGGTGGAGAAGGAGGCAAGAATTGTGAAAAAAATTCATTTAGATACTGAAGTTTTGAAATCTTATTAAAAACCCCAAAGTCTCGGACCCCCTTCTCCATATCAAACAGAGATTTTCCATCCTAATCCAAGTCTTCCTCCTCTGCTTTGTCACTCCCAAACCCTAGGAAGCCCCCTATGAGCCCTCAGCCATTGCTAACCGCCTGTCATCTTGTTCATCTGCTCCTCCCCATGATACCTGCAGTTTCTTGCTTCAGCTATTCCGTTCCCTGATGTGATTTACAAAGCCGCTTACCTCTTCCTCCTCCAGATACTGCTCCCAGGTATGTGTAAACAATGGTCCCTGAGTAAGCCGAGGCACAGCTTGGGCAGAGTGATTTGTGCCAATGCATGAACACTGCCATCAAACAGACAGAAAATCCTGAAGCAAAATATGCCAAAACCTGCTGAGCTTCAGCTTGCCATGGCTTCATTATTCCTCATACCTGAGCTAGCTAATTTAAGGCCATCTCTGGTGTCCTCTGCACTGCAATTGCTGCTGTATCTGCAGAGAAAAGAACTTAAAGTACATAAATTATTGGCAGAAGTGTATATATATGTGTGTATGAAACAAAATATTTGACCTAATTAAATCCTTCGAATGCCTCTGGACTTCCAAGATTGCTTATTTGTACATCAGCTAGCAGAATGGCATGTGATCCTCACAGTGGAAATGTGTAAAGACATCTGGTGACTGAAGTCTTCCAGACAGAAATATGACATCAAATGAGTTTAACTAAAGGCATATCTCACTCTACTTCTGTTACTATACCTACCCTCTCCTAGGCAACAAGGGATGGTGAAGAGGGTTTGTTCTGAAAGTACTATCTATGCCAAATAATGCCGAAACACCTGTTTAGCTCTGTACTACATGTCAGATAACCTTAAAAATGAGAAGAATATTTTTCCAAGATGTTTTGAAATGTAGCTTGGTGTGGCAAGGAAGTTTGAGCAAATTCTAGGACACAGAGTACCTGATTTTATGACATAAATACCATTCTTTTTCAGGTTACTATTAATTAATTGTATATATGGAAAGAAAAAGTGTGTGCAAAGTCCTCACTAGAGTGAATTTGGCCGTAAGAATGGAGCTGTGCTGCCATGAGGATGATAGTGATAATGATGATACACATGAAATCTCTGGTTGTGGTGAAGTGTCACCCTCTGAGTTCATCACTGCCCTTTCAGACAGGAATTTTGGCAGCAGTGCAATGCAGAATCCTACAGCAGTTACAGCTCCCTGGCTCTGGGCATGATCCCACTAGTGGTATTATTTTCCTCCTCTTGTGAAGTTCACGGAAATATTCCTCCTTAACTAGAATTCATTGCTGATTCCACCCCACCTACTACTAGCAAGCTTCTTTTAGACAGATGCACTATGCACCAACAGAAGGAAGGGGATTATAAGCCTAGGAAATATGGTCAATTAAACATACATTCTATTTACACAGATCATAAATCCAGACTGGGATCTCTTCAGCAGTTTTTTTCTACACTTGTCAATGAATCTGATTTTGTTAATTTACTGTCCTTTTGTTGTAAAGAAAAAATTTAATGGCCACTTTAGTTTATTTTTATTTAGTCAGTCTTTTAATTTCATTTTGAAGTGAGTGAGAAGGAATTTATCAGATTAGAATTTGTCCTGGTACAGAAATTCGCATGAATTCTACGGATGACTCAAGGCCAAATTTGGATGCACCCATAGCTGCAGTCCTATCTGCACTCCGGCAAACCTCATCTCTGATGCACAGAGCAGAGTTAGAGAATTCAGATTATATAGGGCACTGTTTATCTAGATTTGAGCATTACAGAGGGCAAAAAACCAACTGCATGAAAAATTAGGTTGAATGTGTTTGGAGTTCAGGACAGGACAGGTTGTTGAAAATTAAGCATATAGCACTATTTAAAAAATTATTTTAGCAAGAGAAAAGTATGATTATACTTAAATATTATGGGATGAGAGCGAAAAAGAGAGTGAGAATGAAAGAGAAGCACAGTTGTTAGGGCAGTCAGTTAGGGACTATGGAAACCCACTTTCCACTGCTTGATGCAGTGAGACAGAAAAGCCAAGCTAACTGATGTCCCATTTTAATGCCCTAGCTACTGGGCCCTTGCTTCTCCTTGGCTAACTATAAGCAACAAAATTCCCTGGCAAAAAATCTCAGTCAGCCATCAAAGTATACAGTCTTGTTCATTAAAATTCTGAAACGATCCATTTCAACATTTCCAGTTGTACCCAGACACAACTGTTCTTCCTATGTTTCCAAGAAAGCCACCATCACAGTTTATGACATTTCAGATATTCTGAAAATGCCTTTTCTGGCAAACACATGATTTGATAAATTAATATCCCCTAACCCTAGAACTCTAACACTGCAAAGAAATCACAAACAGAACATGACAGCGGGAGGCCATCAGTCTTTGGTCAGCTTTGTTTTAAGATCAATAAGTGATCCCAGCATTAAGTTACACAATAAAATTATATTTTGAGAATTAATGCATGTAAAGACAACATAAAATTATTATCTATCAAATTATGTTTTTTCCACATGATAGTAGATTTGTTTTTTTTTTTAAAGAAGACAGAGGCTACTATTGGATTACAAAACCTAAAACCACACAATCTTCAGCAGTTTGAAGAAGGTTTTGTTAGAAAATCAAAGGTCAGAACACAATTGTCTGCTAGTTTATGTACAAATCAACCAACCTCTTATTAAAGTTGGATATGGGAGTAACTGCTCTGGTTGTACAGGCCCATAAAAGCTATCCTCCTGCTATACTTAGTTTAAAACTAAGCTCTATCAACCTGGTTTAAAATATCATAAACAATGACACTTCCATTATACCTCCTGTAAGACTTCTTCCACACATATTTTGAGCTCAGTATACAGCCTACATTTTTACCTATAATGAAATGTTAAAGGGAAGTTTTCTTTTTTTCTCTTCACCTCAAAGATAAAGACAGTTAAGACTTACGGTTTTGTTTTAATTTTTCACATGATTTTAGCTGCTAACACAATTTGGTAA
This sequence comes from Machaerirhynchus nigripectus, assembly GCA_013397975.1. Lineage (NCBI taxonomy): Eukaryota > Metazoa > Chordata > Aves > Passeriformes > Dicruridae > Machaerirhynchus > Machaerirhynchus nigripectus. The sequence goes on from VZRQ01001306.1 coordinate 405,048, forward strand.
TACGTATTGTGGTCTTACCTCAATTTCATGTCCCTTTCCTGCTTGTTTAAGCCTGAAACTCATAGAAAGGCCCAGAATATGTGAACATTACAGAAAGTAAACCCAGAATTTTATGCTTTCTCAGAATCTCTGCAGACAGAAAGTGCTGAGTTTCACGCAGCTAAAATCAAAGAACCAGAAAGTAAGACTCTGGCTAAATATAACAGTGTACATATTTATGAGAAAGATATGGCCTCAATTCTGATATTTCTTCAAGAAAGAAACAGCAATAATTTCCCCCATTTGCTTATGAGAATCAACAATAAAACAGTTCCTGGAATTTAATTAGTAATGGAAACTGTCAAAGAAATTATTTTTTCACTTACTGTTCTAATTTTGTCCCTCTATCAGCAGTCTTTGGTACAGGTTTTGTTTTGTTTTTGGTTTTTTTTCAATTAAAAATAAAAAAAATCCATAAATCTAAGCAAAGATAATAATGGTTCAAAATCCGGATCCGACCTAAATGATAAAATTCACATTTATCTAAACAGGGACAAGGTTTAAGTCTGTACACTAGTGCTTTCATGTATTTCATCATATTTAATTTGCCTCTAAATGTAAGGGGAAAAGTAGGTATAGGGGCTAGACTTCAGACGGAGTCAAGGAAAAAATACTATACTACCTGATAAAACAGTGGCATTTCTACATGAACAGGGAAATAGCATGAGTTCTTGAGGCCTGAAATTGCATAGAACCTGAAAACTATTAACCTTTCATATGAAGAAAATCCAAAAGGTAAAATATAGTTCAGCATCTATTAAAAATGTAAAAAAAAAAAAACCCAGTGCTTATTAAATACAGGAAATAAAGGACAAGCAAGTTCTTGCAAATTAAAGATGTGGAGCCCAGTCATTTCAATCCCTTTCAATATGAAACAAATCACTCACACTGGTCACGAAGACAGCTCCCTCTACACTCAAATTATTCACTTGAAGATAAGCTCCCATCAAACTCTTTAGGGGTTTAACTAATTTACTGCACAGATACGGCACGTCTGTTGTAATAACAGGTAGGATGTATTGGGGTCGACCATTTATCAGAATTAGACTTCTTTTTTCAATTCACAGTGAATTATGCTGCCTACACTGCTCCTCTTTCTCAGAGCTTCCCATCCCCTTACGGCCCTTAATGTGGCAGGCAAACAAAATTGACAGTCTCATCTTGTCAACAAGGGGTGATTCTCCTGAGAAGCCATTTAACTTTGCAGAGGAAGCAATGTATTAATGTGCCTGTCCCAGGAATGTTAATCATCTTCAAGCTCCCTCTAACTTTGACATGAACAAAATCACCAAATTTGTTTACTAAATGAATCGTAATATGCTAATAAGAGAGCATGACATATATGGTAAAGCCAAACAGATGGTTTGTTTACTCCACTTTGCAACTTTATAAATGTTGTAACTCTGAAGATGTTAGTGAGAATTATTGGTTTGTTGGCAGTGGCAAACATGCCTTTTGCATACTTAATCCACAGTTAGAGTCAGAAAACAATTTATCATCACCATGGAATGCATAAAAAATGTTTATGCAGTGATAGCATTTAGGAAGGCAGGATAGTTGACTGTGTGGGCAAATACTGAGGTTAAATATGAAACTGACTTTTGATGGGAATGTTTGCTATCAAATAATTAAAAAAAAAAAAATCTGTCGGGTTTGGGATTCTTGAAAGGTCCAATAATTCAGTACATACCTGTTGAGGTGTTTAGTGAAACGGTCCTTATGGTGTGAACAGAATTACGCCTTCACAATAGTTGTGTGTGCTCAGAACCATTGAGGTTATGTTGCACTCTTAATGTAATACTATTGTTGTCCATTAAAGATCAAAAAGATGTTACAAACAAAAAGTGCAACGACTGGTGTTCTTGCCAAAGTTACTCAGAAATGATCAAAACTGTGTTACAACACTTCAACCTCTCACTTTACTAGCTGCCTGGAAGCAAAACAGACTCATTACAAAATAGCCAGCACTCTTGTCTAATATCCGGACTGGTTGAGAAAGTTTAGAATAAGAGGATTTATCTCACAAAATATTTTCTAAGTGAACTAATACAGTGTCGCAATGTTACATTCACAAGAAGGTCATTATACATACGACAAAGTCATTTGATGGGCATAACAGGTGCTCAGAACCACTGACTATCACTCCAAAGCTGTTTCTTACACAAGCTCTACAGAAAAGTTTAGCTGGTGCAGTGCACTGCAGTCATGCATTAAGTCCTCCTATCCACTGTGTTGAAGCATTTCCTGGTCCTTGACACAATGTGGGTTTTCCCTTAAGAAATACTGAAGAGATGAAGAATACATGCATTAACATTTTTTTTCAAACCTAAATCATCTAAATATTATAGGATCCAGATTTTGTAATCAGAAGTTTTCATCCTTCATTTCATTTTACTACTACAGCAAAATGTGGTAATTTTGCAGGTTTTTACACAAACAGACCCTCCAGTTCAGCATCCCACTCCTGAATTTTACTGAACTACAAATTTCAGCCAACGCAGAAATAACGATAAAATTCAGGTAGAACTCCTAGCTTTCCCCAACTCTGCTTTCAAACCAAATCTTTTCTCTCAGATGTTGATGCACAGCAACACATTATCTCACAGTTTGCTTAGAAGATTTACAGACTCTTCACTGATTGAACCTCAAGTTCAAATTAATAATAAAACCTGAGATCCAGTGATAGTTTTGCACAATTTCAGGTTCCACAGCAAATCTGTAAACCATTTATTTTGGTCAAAATGCAATAGTAATTCTCATTCCTAACATTTTTTTGTCTAAAAACGCTGGTTTATTTATATAATACCAGAGGAACTATAAAACCAAATATGATGTGGCATTTCAACAGGGTTCCTTTATTAGTAATTTTACATTACTAAATAAGTACCCCTATCAGGTCAACTGATAGCTGATTATCCTACAACCTCCCTTCATTGATGCCCCGACTCCTCAGTAATTTCAGTCCTCTGAGATTCTTCCATACATGCTATTGTCAGCATTTATTAAATTCTCAACTTTTTACTCATCCACAAGAGAATGTGCAAAGATATCTAAGTTCAGCTTGCTGTCCAAGTATTATTTTGGAAGAAACATTAACGGCCCGTCCCAGCCTGGCGCTTATATCTCATTTGAAACATCTACTCATTCCTGACCAACAAAGAAAATTTCAATAAAGTACTTTTACAGGTTTAACAGCAGTGAGCTCCTGGGATTGTCAAAGTGCTCAGTCTTTTCCGAGGAGAGAAGGAATCAGCAGCTCAAATATAATTAACCTTCCATTCTCAATGCAAACTGCCACGCACAGGAGCTCTGCAGTCTATTAGTGAAGTTATAACGGCCAACAGGCAGAGGCAAAATTGGTCAAAAAGTTGGCTGCTGCTGTCATATTTTTAGAATTATGATTAATGACACTAATAATGTGGATGATTACTGATATGTGTATCTCCTGCAGTTTATCATATTGCACTGGCTGCCTACATCCACAATAAACATGATGCTATCATTTACCTCTTTATTGAAGGCAATCCTTCTCTTGAAGGAGCACATTCTAATTACTTTGTAATGTTTTATGTCTTAAACATTTTGCAGCTCTGGACCTTGCCAACTGCTTCATGTCTACCATTGATTAATTACAGAATGTTTAATCAAAATTTAGAACCTAATGCAGTCATTTATGAATGTGCTGCAGTGCCAAGATAGTTAGGCTGCCATCCCAAGCTTGGAGAGTGCTGGGTTCAAAATTAAATCCCAGAAATCTGGAAGATGCCAAAGATTTTACCTCAAGTGATTTGAGTTTAAAAATCTTACTTCAGTTGATGAATGACAGGCACCCACTCAAAATGAAAGGTCTTTGTTGTGTACGTATCTGTGCTTGCATGTTCCTATCACATTTTTCTTCTTTAAATGTCTTCATTTTTCTCTTTATGCCATTGTTGCTGCAGTTGCAGCCCCTTTACAAGCCTTCCTTGTTGCTAAAGATCTTGCAAACACCAGTCAAGAGAGTGTAGTTTTGAAGTGGTTAAACGAGTGAAAAATAATTTGCAGGGACAAATACATAAGTTTTTTTTAATGTGGATTTTTATGGTACTGTCATACAACCATTCACCGTTGAAGTTAAGTGTTTTTTTAATACCATTACTGAACTGCTGAAATGGATGCTAATATAGCTTGGAGTGCTAATGTCAAATCCTGGTAATAAAAAAGACAGACTGCTGAATGAAATAATTTCAAGTGAAAAATAGAACAAAAGTGCTCTCACTCTCGCTCTACACTTTTATTGAATTGGGACTGACTGAGCCAATTGCTTTAGAAGTCTGTAAAACACAATTACTAGTGAGCTGACTGACCCAGCAGTGCCCCTTCTGTGGCAGAACAGACTAAAAAGGCTGCAGAATTAGTGCTGTTCCCCTATCTGGCTATCAGACCTGAGAGACATCCAGTGCAGGATCTGTTATCCGTCCTGCCAAGGCCCTTCCTCAAGAAATCCTGGTTCTCAGTCCTGTATAATATATAATCTGCGTGCATCTTCTTCTTGAAACAAGGGCTCATTCACCTTCTGAGAGGGCATCCAAGTTCTCTTTTTATCCATTGTATTTTTACATCCTTATCTAATAACATAATGTATGCCTTTCTTTCAGTACACGCATCCACAGACACACATATACGTTTGGTCTATTTTTATTTCCACATATTGTGTGTAAAACACAAAAGTACAACCTAAGGTTTACAGGCAGCAAAATTAACTATGTCCCATTTGTATTTTCAGTTGCAAGTGGCTGAACTGTAATTGCTTTCTTTATTCTGGCATAACAAAGAAAAGGAGAGAGAATGAGGAAGACGGAAAGAAAGGAAAAAAAAAGTATTGAACTGGAAATGTGAAACACTTTTCCCTAGTTAATAAAATAAGCAATAAAGTTCGTAAAGCACTAGAATATATAAACCCTATAATTCACATCTTGTGTTTCAGACTCATACAGTTTGACACAGGTATACAGCTTGGGGCTTTCTTCCCCCTTTTTATTCAAAAAAAAAAAAAAAAAGAAAAACAAAAGGAAAACCAAAGTGACTGCAAAAAATATCTTCTTATTACAATCTTATCCTTTCTTTCTCTCCCCCTGCTTTCCCCATACAAAACAAACCATTTTACATTTATACACAATGCCAACAAAGTCCTGCAATTCTTTCTCTTTTATGAGAGCCTACATTTCTGGCAAATCTAAAACTCTTTCATTTCTCTTCCAGGTCCATTTATATGAAGCTCGAAGGTGCCTCATGGCAAAAATGTTAAATTATTTCTCAGACAGATCTTTTAAAGCAATGCTATTTAGGGCAAGCTTTAATGTGAAATAAACTCTTAATTAAAAAAATAATACTAAAAAAAAGTTTGCTTAGCACATGGCAAACTGCTCATTTAAAAGACATTGTTGGAATGCAGGAAGCACTACAAAAAGCCTTAGATTTTCTTTAGAAGTAGTCGGCCTAAAACTGTTGTCAGGAAATATCCAGTGTTTGCCATTAAAAGGTCAACTTGTGATGAGCCATAAGTGGTATCTCACCTGAGGTATTCCCGTGTTACCCCAGGCCGCAAAAGACCATCTGAGGTATCTCTAGAGGTACCATTAGAGAAGGGTTTATGTGTACGTGCTGGACGTGAATGAGTGGTTTCTGCTGAAGTACTACAGCATAGCAGCACAAATACTGGTACATGATGTGTGGCACTGCTTGCCTGAAGAGACAAAGGACAATCAACTGCAAGTCCTGCAGGTCAGGATTAAGGGGTAGTGAAAAGCTGTGCACAGTGTCTTGCAGTGCACTTGCAGTGCCTATACAGTGGTCTCTTCCTTGACACTGTGGAGCAGTTAAATCTCATTCATAACTTTGTCTGTCTTCCTTCAGGATCACCCTGAGATAAGTAGAGAGCACTATGTTTAGCTTTACCCCTAATATTTTCTAACTGAAGGGTATATTTCTGAAACTATAGGTTCTACTTCACAGATTTGCTTTTACTCCCTGTCACATTTGCTAACAACTAGCAGCTTGTATAATCATAAAAAAATGTCCCAGATTTAGAGAAGTTGGATTTTGGGTTTTCTTTTCCCCAGAGCCCATAAATTGCCAACTATTTTTGAGTAAGACGTATTCCAGTGGAAAACTCCTGTCTCAACTGTCTCACTAGCTAAGACCTATTTTGTCAAAAAGCAGTGGAATAGAAATCCAAATGATCTTTGTTTTACTATACTGATCACCTATTACATAATTCTACTTCAAAATGTATTTTGAAATGTCAACCTCTGTCTGGATATACTGATAGGACTGGCAAACTATCATCCAAAAAAGTGTTGTAGCTATTTGGAGTCATCTACACCTGGTAGATTTTCCCTCTTTCAGTTTTTTTTGGGGGGAGTATTTGTGGGGTTTTTTTGGTGTAGTTTTATTTTTTGTTTGGTTGGTTGGTTTTGGGCTTGCTTGTTTGTTTGTTTTCGCTCGTAGGACTTGCCTCACCAATTTTCTTACTCACATTAATTCGTATATGTCCCAACACAGTCACTCAGTTCATGTTCCAATGAATGAAACAGCTCAAATCTAGGGGAAAGAGCAGCATTGTCATTATGGGGAAAAGAAAATGGTCTCAACTATTAATAATCTTTGCTCAGGGTATAAGATCTATGAAAAACTTGCTTCTTGAATTGAAAGTTTCTCTTTTCAAACAGACATGCACAGCTGACAAATGAATGGATCATGAACGTATGTATGACAGCATTTACCTGCCTGAGTGTATCTGTCCTTCACTGAGAGCTGTAAATCCAAAGAGCAATAACCACACAGCTATTCCTGCCACAAATGTGTTTCCCTCACCCTTCATTATTTCTCCCCAGACTCCTACACCAAAGAAGACCACATCTCTCAAGTTGCAGTGTCTTGTTCCACCCAGACTTTTGGAAGTAGTGTCCTGGTGTTATCTTCTATCCATAAAGTATGTCTTCCTTCCCTGTTAGCAGTTATCTTACAGCCTTCTGCTGTTAAGTTTAAAAGAACAGCTAGAGCCTTTCCCTGTGGGAACTAATATGGGTAGATGTTTTATTTAACCCACTTCCAAATGACTCTAAGGAAGATGGGACATCTTCATATATGGGGTACAGCTTTACGTTTACTCAGATGAATGGAAAATAATTGTCTCCCACTCTCTGAGAGGTTTGTGGTTCTTCCAGTCATTTCCTAGGAACCTAGGGGCAACCAGGATATTATGATAGGCCTTCATGTTCCCAGTCCTGTCTTCCCAAATAACCTCATTCACCAAACAGAAAACACACAGAACTTATGCAGGAAACTTGGACAAAACATATGAAACATTTACACTATTTGTCACAACACATACCAGGGGAAAATATTGCTCAATACATGTTTTGCTTTTGGCTAGTCTTTTCAATGTTTTACTTATGCTTCCCACCTATGTTAATTCTGGTATAGCAGTTTGTTTAAATAAGCTTTTCAGGGGACTGAAAATACCTTGGCTTATTTGCAAGTTCACATAAAAATGAGACCTCTTGAACTGCACAAGAAAACTGTATTCTCCCTCCCTAAGTGATATAATTTTGTATACCAAAGCACAACAAGATAATGTAGACAGCAGGGTGTTTTAAAAAACAACCACCACCTCCAGTTCAAACCCCAAATGACTGTATGTTGGAAAAAGATTCCCTCCACACCAGAACTGATCCTTCAATATTTACTTACATAAGTAGCCTCATGCTTAGATTTATTTATTTTCTTTTAAATACTATTTAAAAATCTTATGAAGACTTCTTTTCTATGCAGTCTAGTTTTAATTCTGCTTCTCCTCTTCACATTGGTGAGTATGCAACATGACAGGCAGTCTGTGTTCAACATGACTACTCATGGAAGAGGTTAGATCAGTAGATCTGTGTTAGGGGTGGCACAAAATGTTTCTTTATGATACAGCTTCTCTTGGGTAAGGAAGAGTTATGTGAACATTAGCAATGACACACATCTTAGTGTCTCTGCAAGAGAAAAAACTAATGGTTCATTCAATTGTATTGGATATGCAGCTAGTCTCTTCATGAACTGCATCATGTCCAGAAACAATAGTACAGGTGTAAAATGTGTTTATATTTTTTAAAATGTATCAGATATAATTTTTGTCTCTTGACAAATGGTTCATAAAACACCTAATGTCTTAAAACCAGATTTCTTTGTTCTTATTGGAGGAAATTCAAGTTGCATATGACAGCTAATTGTATTTGGGGAATTACAGGAATAATTACCATGGACGGATGCAAAGTATTTTATTTCTTGGAGCTGGAATTGAGTGCATTTATAGAAAATAATTCTCTAAAAAGTTATCTGCAGAACATTCCAAGTCTAGTAGGATGATGAAAAAATTTTTACTGTTGTGTAAAGGAGGTGGTAACAGGAGGCAGGTAACAGCTTTCTCACATCTTCACCTCCCTTGATAATGTATGCAGTGGCTCATCATAGGTAACTGATGTTAATTTATTCAAGCACACCTGTACAGGGCCGGAAGTCAGGTAACCAGACAAAAAGTATGTCTCTCCTTTTTCAATACAGCTACCCAGAGGCCCATATCTGCACAAATTTAGTTCTGGAAACATCAGCAAGTTTTAATAAACCACCTACAGATGTCTTGCTCCATACAAATCAAGGAGTTTACATTTTTAAATCTGGACTGATTTAACTTGCAATCAAATGGCATGATCGCACTTGGCACCAACAGTTGCCTCATACTTATTTATAAGTCACCCTGAGCAGATATTATTTTGTTTTTAAATTTATTCATGGGGCTCAATTACCTTTCCCATCTTGTGGAACACACACGCACACACACATGCACACGCATATGCATGCATGCTCACTTTTTGAGAAAACTTAAACCTAAAAGAAAAAACTGAGCAATGAATAGTTCTACTTAAGTAGCAGACAGACAAAATGAAAAGTTTTTCCTTTGTTCCTCTGAACAGGTAGACTGAGAATTAATTTATTTTCCTTGCTTTGAGAGAAAGGAAAACATGGTAAACTATTGTTATTAATGTTGTGCCCTAGCTTAAAACCCAGTGATTTTAATAGTGTCAGTACTGAGGTGAAATGGGGATTTATCATACACTAAGTCTGAGAAGATGGTTCTATGTCTCCTCAAAATAAAGCAGTTACTCAACAAGACCCAATGAAGGCAAAAGGTCCACCTGCCACCTCTTTCGTCACTGGTTTTGACCACAAAATCCTTGGCTCTTATAGGTAAGAGACCAAAATGAAGACAACTGCTCTAAAGTTGCACTGTTCAGACCTTTATCTCTGTATATGCTCTTCAACACAAACTTTGGCATTGCTATCCCCTTTGGTCAGGAAGTAATTCTTCCCTGCTCCCATCCACATGTCTCATTCACAGTTCAGGATCATTCCCTGAGCAGCTGTACCTCAGGGCTGACTTTAAGGATTAACCGCACCTATCTCTTTGTAAGGCAAACTGAGTATCTGCTGGGACAAGACTCACAGATGAGGCTGGGAAAGAGATCACGGGAATCTAACCACCGTGGCCACTGGCCCTTTCTTCTCACTTGCAGGATAAAGACCTTCTCTGACTCCAGAGAGAATTCATTCCATAAGCACAAATCTTTCCATTCAAGTGCTCATTTCTCAAGGGAACTTACCTTATTTTTTATCTCTCTCTTTTCCATCTAAAAAGTCACTTGAAAAGATGTCTTTCTGTTCAAAAGGAGGCTTATGACATTGTTTTTGACAAAATTTTTAATATGGTCTCTTTTTCTATTTAATCTCTACTGTCTTTTTGCAACAAGACATAGCCTGAACATCATGTCTTTGGAGGAAAGTACACCTAAAGTAAATACAGGAATAGAAATGGATGAACAGCTAATTCAGGATGTGGTTGTTGAAGTATGGAAGAAGAAGTGGTTTACTCAAGTCTAGTGCTTCTAGGAAAAGAAAGTCAGAAAGACTTCTTTGAGGGAAAGACCAAAGATCAAGGTATTAAGGCTGATTTAACGAGTGATGTTGTAGCTCAGAAGAATGATGAAGATAGGTGCTTTTAAAAAAACTCTAGCCTCAGCAGAACTTGACTATTTGAAAGCAATAATGTTTAATTTTTGGAAGGGATAACAGAATTACTGGGTCATTGATAGTAAGGAACAGGACCTTACTTTGCCTTCCTTCCCCCTGAATTGGAAAAAACACATGTGAAGTGGGACTCTGAAATCTGGTTATCTTGACCATAATTTGCAAGGAGTAGCAGTGGTTAGCCAAAGATCTCAGAGGATATTCCAACATTTCAGGCAGAAGGATATTTATGCGGGTGTTGACCTTGGCACAAATGATGTAGGAATGGTATAGCTAGATCTGGCCAACCTTAGCACAAATTGCTACAGGATGCTTTCTACAAAGCAGGGGTTGCAGCTCTGACACAGGTAAAACCCCTCCTTCATCAAAGCAGCACTGTTTTTGCTCCTGATGTGATCTGCTGTCTCTGGTAACAAGCAGTCTGTTTCACAAACCCTCCTTTCCAAATCCCATTTTACAGTAGCTCCACCCGCTGTCAGCAATTTGGAGTTTTGTGTGTGTACAGGGCAGGGAGAATATTTGATTAACCTTTGATTAACTAGAGTTGCATTGGAAAAGGACTTAAGCCAAATCAGATGCCTCTAAAGGAAACAAAAAGGATCAGCCAATGTTATCTATCTCCACTTAAACTTGTATTTTATTACAGAACATAGTTAAGAGTTGTGAGTTTTAGATATCTAACTAGTTGTAATAGGATTAATAATATAATTAATTCAATGCTAGCAATAAGCTTAATAAAATGACAAAAAAAGGATTAAAACTTCACAAGACTAAGGTATGGAATAGCTAGAACTCTGTATTAAGGAGATAGTACTGAAAGTACTGAAAAAAAATTTCCATTTTAATTTTCAAAGCAAAGACACTCTAGCTAATCAAAGATTATGTGAGTGACTCACAACAGAAGCAAATCACAGAGACTTTTGTAATGAGTCCAATATGGGACACAAATCCGTTTCAAATATTATCCAGGAGTTATTACTGTGTGCTGCAGGTAGCTAACTCTTATTTCTCATACAGCAATTGTTAGCAAAATGCTCCTGAGTTTTTAAGTGAAATTGATTTAAGTGGCTGGAAGAAATACTCACTTTGCAATGCTATTAATCTAGTTACCCAGTTATCTTTTCATTGCTCTCCATAATCTGAAAAGCTAGGAATTGTATTTACTATCTCTCTCTCAAAAAAAAACAAAATTCAAAAGGAAGATCAGAAAAAAATCTAAAACAAATTGAATGGAAAAATTTTGGGGGTAATTAAAGGGTTTGCAAAAGAACCCCAAACAAAGAAAACAAAGCAAAGAAACAAAACCAAACAGAAAACCANAAAAAAAAAAAAAAAAAAAAAGAGAGAGAATGTATTAATTTAACTTTTACTTCCTAACTTTATTTTTAACAAAACTAACAAAAACAAAGCATTAGAAAATGTTACTTGAATTCTTCATCTGCCTTCTGTCACATGTGGTACATATGCCTTCATTTCTGCGCATTTTTAGATATTGCACTTCTGGATAAAAATAGGAAGCCCAGGGAAGTTTTGCATATGTTTTTTGCTCAAGTATCTAAAAGAATTATTCTGAACCATGAGAGAATTTCCTGGTTCTTTCAAGGCATTTCCTGACTACTGCTGCAAACCAAAAGTCATAAACAACTAACAAAATCTAAAAGGGCACACAAATTGTACCACAGCTTTGAATTTTTTGAATTACAGAACATTCCTAAATCTTTGTAATTAAAGGATATAATAGTCCTACAAATGTCTTTTGTCCCAGGTGAAACACATAACTGAGTCATATTCTGAATGTTACTAATGGAATGATGTAAAAAGATGCCCTTGTGCCTTAAACAACTCAAAATGATATGCAAATAATAATTTTATCTTTAATTATGCAGTCTTCATTTTAAGATACTAAATCAGTTTTTTATTTCATGCTTGCTTTCAATAAGCTTAATAGGAGTATCCTATGTAGATCACAAAAAAAATATCAAAATATGCCCCATTTTCAGGTTCTTGCCCCAGAAATATTTTATTATGTATGTCATCATAGTCACTCTTTCTTAGAACATCTAAATCTTTACTATGCTAACTTTATTACTACCTTGATCTTTCAATGTATTACTGCTGAAATTTAATACACTGCATAAAGTTCCAAATCCTAAAGCTGGCCAGCTCTTGCTTCACATGCTCAAAGCAAAGCTGTTTTGTGTAGTCCATGACTGATTTTTCATAATTCACTTGTGGAAACAGACTGACCAAACCAAATTCTTGACAAACAAAGATTATGATTTCGGGAGCTGAAAGGGGTTGCACACCTCTAAACCCAGCACAGATTATGCCACTGACTCACAATACTTCCCTTGTCAAATTCAAGACTCATAAAACTTATCAGCACACAGCAAGAACAGGAGTCTCAATTTAGATTTCTCTGCTTTGTATCCAGTACTTTCAACCCATTGAAATGCAAACTTCCTAGACTGTCCTTCTTAGGTGTTTTGAATTTGTATTCTTATGTTTGTTCGTATTTTTCTGTTTAGTGGATTTCATAAATGAGAAGACACGAGATATTTGGGGACTGTACTCTTCATCAAAACAGTGAATTTTGGCTCCTCAGTATCCTTAACACTAACTTGCTTTCATTTTATAAGATGCGATACTTCTTCTTTCAAACCACACCAATTTCAATGAAAAAAATACAAAAAAATAATCAGGAGCTGTGTGTGAAATGTTTAGCTAGGCCTAATTTCCTTCCTGTGTCTGCTGAACTTTTACAGCCTAATGAAAAAATATGAAACACAAGTAAAGGAAAAGAGGTGACCCAATTTCACCGTTACTCCATGAACCAGAGAGATTTTTTATGTGACAATATGATCATCAAATGAGAGAGCTTTTATCCACAAGTGTGAAATAACTGTGTTACCCTATCACCTTGACAAATTCCATTTATATTAAATTTTCCTCAGGAATCAAAAAGAACAGTCTATAGAAAAACCAACCAAAAAAAACCCCAAAACCAAAAAAGAACCCCCTAAACCAAAGAGTTTATGGACCAGCTGCCTCTGGTTAAGCCCAACTGCTTTTGTATTGATGCAGCATAGCTCGGGCATGATGTCATCTGAAGGGCCAGCAGAATATACCCTGGTTGATCTTAAAAATATGTAGGGAAGGCTCTCCTCTCTAAATGTGCATAGTTTCCACTGGTGGAGAAGGGAGTTGTTCACAAGCAGAAAAAAATAAAGTAGACTAAATGACCATAGTGGATAGAGATGTGTGTAGAGATGTGTTTCTACTAAAGAAACAGACAACTATTTTCTTAATATTTACTTGTTCTCACTACAACATAGCACCTAGTTTTAAAAATTAAAGATAATAAAGAACAACCTTCTACTGCTTCTTATTTGATTTTGTATGACCCTTTGAGGATGGATATCATTCCACTCCTTCATCACCTATCTCTATCCATTCATTCAACCATCCATTCCCCCTTCCCCTCCTTCCTAGTTCTGTGTTTTGATATGCATGCAAGGAGATTTTGTACTGTATATAATTTACTATACACTTAATAGAAGGTTTTCTTGTTTTAAATGTTACAGGGAGAAGAAAATAAATGTAATGAGGGTTGTAGCTTATAAACAGAAGTACAATACATGTGTTCACAGGAATACAGAAGGTATTATCTAGCCAGTCACTTAAGACGATAGCACAATATATACCATTCTGAATGCCGAGGAACAATGAAAATCTTAAAATGAAAAATCTCTTTCAACGTCATGGGAACATAATTGTCACTTGTCATTACTGTGCATCTCTCTATTTCTTCATATAGCCTAAACTGCCTATTCTTCCATAATTCAACACATTTAATAATGCAGAAAATCAATTAATATTTACTGACCTGTCTCTGCTTCTCCGTGATGGGAACGCAGCGTTACAGCCAGCCACTGTGCAGACATGCATCTCTTTTAAATGAACATTTCGGTAGTGAAGCTTCACACTGTAGGAACTCTTGAAACTTTTCTTGCAAACATAGCAGATCTTGGGATCTGGGCTGGAGCACATTTCACCTTCTGGGGAGAACTTCTGAGGGCTGCTGTAGTTGAATGTAGAAGCAAAACTTTCATGAAGAGCAGCCATACTGGCACTGCCTCCATTGTACAGTCCATATTGGCTCATATAGAACATATCATATGTAGGGTCTGTATACTCTTCCTTCACCTTAATGACATCCTGGTTGGAAGAGTCATTGTGGTTTTCGTCTGGTCTGTCACTGTGCATCATAGATTTTTCACCAGGTTCGTGGAGGCGATCATCGCCTTCCAGGGATTCTTCACACAATTTGGGCTCTGATGACTCTGACTCATTTTCATAGTCTCTCTCATGCTCCTGGTCTTCCGATGTCATGCTGTCTGCCCTTCTTATGTCTGGTCTGGACATACATCTGCTTCTGTCACTTTTGGAAAAATCTTTCACAGACAGGCCTGGGCTCATTTCCTCCTGAGAGTGGCAGTGATTGTCATGACCAATGTCATTCACCATCGTGCCCCTGTCATTAACCTCTTCATCTTCATCATCAAACTCATCAGCAGTGTCAATAACTTCCTTTTCAATTTTAACTGGCATGCTTGACTTCCTTGGCTTCTTCTTGGGGGCAAGGTCTGCATTGGGCTCTGGGGTGGGCATCAACACTGAAGGTACCGATGACTCTGAAGGAGGAGGGGGATGCTGCTCCATGCCACTCACTGCTGGTATTATGGGACTGGTTGGGAGTGAGGTTGGAGGACTCACCATCTCTCCAGGAGTAAGTAAGTTTCTGTAAAAAGGAGGAACAGGTTGGACTGTCTTTAAAGCTGGGAAGACCAGCTGACTGGGAAGAGGGTTCTGTAGTACCGGGTCTAGAGGGGGAGTGGTAAACCCCATTGGTGGACGCCCAGGGCTTGTTAAAGTTAGGTTGGATTTTGTACTTGCTATGACAGGAGTGGCAGCGCCTGATGTAGCACGAATTAGATCTTTGTCACGGTTATTCCTTAGCATAGGCATGTGGAGGCGGGGATTTGGGTTAGCACTGTGGCGATTGCGGCTTCTAAGAGAGCTGAAGACCATATTGCAGCCTTCAATAGTGCATCGATGCTTGATTTTCAGGTGCACAGCATTGTAGTGGATTTTAAGAGTACCTTTGTCATAGAAAGTTTTGCCACATGCATTGCAAAACACTCTTCCTTTTCTGGAGGCTGACCCCATTCTCCTCATTCTGTGAATTCGGAATGAGCTTTTTGTGTGTTCTGTTTTTGATAAATCATTGACTGGCGTAGGTGTTTGAACAGGAGAGACACAGGCTGGCTCAGTTTTGGGCTCCACATTTGTGATGCTGGTCAAAGCATTCCTGCTGGATGCTTGCTCATTCTTGAAAGGCGTAGGGGAAACTTCAGATTCACTGCTCTCATTATATTCGTTTTGGGTTGTAAGGCTTGGTTCCCGGAGCCTCATTGCTGGCTGTTCCAGCAGGAGGCCATTTGGAGGCAGCCCCAGCAGCGGAGCAGAGACTGGATTTATGTACTGGAATGGAAGCAGGAATGCAAGGCTGTTCGGGATGTTTTCAAAATGATGAATGCTGGAAGGGTTGCTATTCTCCAGGTGAGCAAGGAGACTTGGGCTCCTGGTGCGATTATTGCTTTCAATAAAAGTCCTTATATCTGAATCTGTCTTTGAAGATGGCACAGCCACAGCCTGCCCTTCTTTTTCTTGAATTGCCATCAGCTCCACGATAGATTTCGTTTCTCCAAATCTCAGGAACTGCTGAAGGGTAATGATCTCTTCTTCCCTGGACATGATGGCCCAGCGGTCCAGCACCTTGCCTGCAGCATCCTAGAGGCCATATCAAAGAAACAACAAAGACAAACACAAAGAAAAAACTTATTGATTCTGCATAATTATTGAAGAAGGTGCTCTGCTGCCTGAACATGAAACACTAAGCTCAAAAACAAGATGCAAACAGTGTTAGAACTTGACCAAAAAATAAAACTTTCCATCCATGCAGATACTGTAATTAGAGTCACAGAAAAACAGATTGAGTTTAATATTGTCAGAGTACACAAAATGTAGACCCAGGGACTCTGGTCTAAAACATTTTCAGTACTTTTATTTTAAAATTAGTGATCTCCTTAGAATGCTACTGTTTAGAATATATTAGTAAAACAAAAACTGTTGCTGTGCACACCGCTGTAAAATACAAAAAATTGTACCTTAATCACTATTAAATGGTAACACTATTAGAAAGAGCTAAATAAATGCATTCGATAGTTTTCCTCCTTAAATACAAGCAGATATAAGACTGAAGTAATTTATAGGCCATTTCACAAAAAACTTTGATGCAAGGCAAAATGTCTTAAAAATAGGACATAACACTTGTACCTTAATCCTTTTTTTCCTGGATTATTACTGGCAATTGATTGTAAGCTTACAATCTTGGTATGGTTTAGACTTGAGAGATTACTTTTTTCGTAGCCTTGTTATAAATGACAGTTAAAAATATGTAAAAAGTAAGGATCTGATGGATGTAGATAGCATAAATGTGTAAAAATGTTGTCTCTTAACATTGCCTTCTGATAGCAAGGGAAAAATCCAGAGAGAATACACATCAGTAATCACTAGACTATCTGTTGTTAAATATACATTAAAAAGCATTTCACACTTTCATTTTTGCTAGTAAGCATGAGATTTGCCTGAAGGTAGGACTTAAAAATTCTGCAATGTAATGTCAGGCAATCCATTCCAGCAAGTATTGATAAAAACATATTAAAATACTTATATAATGAATACATCATTTTATTGGCATCTTTCCTTTTGGGCAAATGCTGGACATAACATTAGCACAGTAACTATAACCAACAAGAAATGTGGAAGGCCATCAAACCAGATTTATTCCAATGCTTCTTCGTGCATTAAACAGTTTGAAAGCCTTACAAGACACACCACCATACTGCCTCTGGTATTTTTACATCTGAGTCTCACATTCCAAACCTCACCCAAAGACTTTGGACTACACACTATTGCAAAAACTATTAACTTGTGTTTGATTAGGAAGTCTGAAAATACCTTTCTTCCCCACTAGCCCCTTTACCCCCTGGATTTAATTAATTAATTAATTAATTAATTAATTTCAGTCTTCAGAGGATTGATTCTTCTCTTCCCTCACATTTCCTAGAGCACTGAAAAATATAATTTTGCAATTTCAAACACTAAATATGCATTTAATTAATTACAGTTGGTTTTATTATTTCAGTCCGGACATGTTCAGTTCAGTTCACCTCTCTGGGTATAAAGTTAATGCCGAAGGTTAATGCCATGCATGTTTCAGTACCTTAGATACACCTAAAAAATCTTTAGAAATGTTCCACACACGAACATTTACAATCAAACCCTGAAAGACAGTGAAACCCACAACAGCAAATAACCTGGAAAATCTTACCCAGTTGACCCAGGTGGAAAGCCCCAAAACCTATCTATGTGTAGAAAATGTTCAGTCTGTATTTACAGTGATGAATGAAACATCATGACGCAGATGCTGGTTTTGGTTTGCAGCATTAGTCAGGAAACGTCCCCACCTCTGAACACCCATAAGCACAGTGGACATCTTTGATTTCTATGTCCTTACAGTTCTTGATGTAGCAGTATTTTACAGGCTGTCAGTACTATCTAAGAGAAATCATCCAGAATTTCAAAATTCCCTCCTAACCAGAAAAATAAGCAAAACAAAACAAAACCTAAATTGGGTGAGGGGTGGGAGGAAAAAAACACCAATGCCATAAAAAAAATTAAAGGACAGGTTTATATTTTAAAGCTCCAATATTATATTTTTTTTTCCACCCAAATAACTTTAGCTACTCTCCCCTTGGGTAAGGTCTAAAGTTTGTTACATATACTTCAATTCCTACGTGGAACTGCAAAACCAGACTTGGTTCAGATTTTGATCTCCAGGCCTTCGCTGTCACATCTGACCTGATCTATATACACACATTTCCCATCCCAAATCACAAATACTAATTCCTTCTACCTGTAACTCCCATAGTTTAAAGATGGAAATAACATTGTCTAATTTACACTGCTTACATGTATTGAATTAGGATTCCTGTCTTCAGCCAGCTGCAGGCTGCTTTGTAATGTACTACTGCTACATTTTATTTTGTTTTTGTTTTAAATTGAAAATCACTCACAAGCTTATGTAAGAGATGGATGCTTTATAAAAACGGCTATGTAAGTAAATAAAAGTTAATCACAGCTAGCACAACAATAACTCATGAGAATAATAGGTAGAGGTCCTGCAACAGACTCCCACATGTAAGGGGAAGGCGGTGTCACACAGTCCGTCCCTGATGGCAGCACAGCCAGCTCTGATGTGTATCCCTGATGGCGTACACAGAACAGGCAGGCAAGCATCTAAATGGAGGAGTTCCTTGTGTGCTTTGAGGGAATTATTCCACATCTTAACTGAGCAAAACTGGCACTTATCTACATGAGTTACCTCTTGATGAGACGCTACCACCCTTTGTTTCATTTTGTTTAAGAATTTACAATGAGGAGCAGCAGACCTTCAGTAGCTCTAAGTCCCACTGATCAGAGAAGATGGCAGTCAAGGGTGTGATAGTCATGGAGTTACCCCCGCTGTCATAAAAAAAGCAGGGAATCAGAAAGTTGCTCATAAATAATCCTTGTCTACTCCTACTAGTTATATCAAGCTTTAATTTGTTAATTTTCAGTAAGAGGTTGTTTGGCCTTTTTTGCCCGACAAAAGTAAAGAGAAATGCACAGATGCCTGTATTCCATAAAACCCTTACTGCTTATGGATACTGTCTAGCATATGCTTCAATATTTACACAGTGCAAGCTTTCCATAAATCATTGTAAGTATGTATTATGCAAAACTAGATAAAGAGTGAAAAGGAATGTCATTTTTTGATAAAACTTAAAATTAACAAAAAATCTAACCATTATCCCATTTGAATTCAGCTATAACTAGCTAGGGATCTTTCTATATACGGTAATACTTGATTAGAGGTTCAAGTCCTTTCTTACATGTAATCGATTTCTTGTTTCTTACAATCTCTCATGCTAAATTTTCTCCCTGAAGCCATTAAAGCATATCAACATTTAAATACTTCATGACAAAAGGTTCCAATTTGTATTACTTTTTTCAGCTCACAACTGATTAAGTCAAGCCTCCTGTGACAATGTGTACAAGGAAGTCAGTGAGTACAGAGATACCACTGCATGCATACAGCTCTAAGCCAGGCAGTAGACAAGTAAGCCCAATCTGTACAACATACACTGGTGCTCTTCCTTCTTTGTCCATACAGCCTTGCTCTGATTTTTAGTTTAGTCTACTTTATTTTATTTTATTTTGTTTTGTTTTATTTATCAATTAAATTTTATTTTATGGTGTGAATCTCTTTCTCACAATTTCAGATGGAGAAAATATTTTAATCTTTAAACTATATTAAATTGACCTCCAAGGATACAACTTGAACCTGAACCTGAACCTGAAAAAGCCTGAACCTTTTTTAACTCTAACCACACACTCGAGCCTATTATTTGAATAGATACAGATCCACATACACACATACTACATTCGATCTGTAAAGTCACATCATGGTTAATCACCCTGAACCTGCCTCCTGATTTTTGCTGACCGTATGTTAGGAAGAGAGGTGTGTGTCAGGATATGTTAGGGTACATCTTCTCTTAAACTTCTGGGTCAAGAAGAACACATGGTGGTCTCAAGACGATTATCTTGAATGACACAAACTGGCTACAATAGAAAATGGACACAAATATCAATCTAATTTTTAGGAGCTTAACTAGGGATGATTGCAAAGGTGAGTCTTCATTTCCTGAAGTCCTTTAGCCTTTAAATCTTTCAATTCAGCTTTAAAACCTCCCAATTTTCAAAGTGCCTATTTAGAAAATAATGGCAGTCTACACAAGCATACACTACAAACATACACCCTAAACCTTGAACTCTTGTTATGAAATCGGTTGTTTTAAATTCTCATTTTGCATGAGAAGCTCCCATGACTGGACTGCTGTGACTGCATTACAGGCAGAAAATTTTATATACACAAAGAGAGACACATTTGTGTAAATACACAACACAGACTCTTTGTAGTTCTATTCTATCTTAGTGATTCACTTACTGGCATAGGAAAAACGTATATATATACCTGTCTGGATACACAGTGAGAGATGACTATACAAGGCTGTGATTAATAGAAAGGTTAAAAATTAGTTAGATTACTTCTAAAACTAGCCTTATGTTCTGGGAAACACTCAAGAATTATTTTCAGGCACTACTGTGATAACTTCTGAGAAGCACACAAAGTTATAGAGAAAAAAAATCATTGCTAGGCTTCATATTTTAGTAAGTTTGCATATGCACCTGAACTGTGGCTTTTGATGCGTATCAGTGAAGTTACCCTGTTACAAAATATTGCATAGATATGTGTTTGATTAAATAATTAGGCAAGCCTAGAGTTTATCACGAATCTTTCTTCTATAAGCTCTTCTTAAGGAGCTATGTATTTTCTAGCTGATCTCAAAGAAACATTTTGAATGCAGCTGTAACAGTTGAAAAGCAGACTGAAATATATTAATTTGGTCATACTATAATTGCACAGGATGGTTTTAATTAGGGTGCAGACAGAAAAAAAGTAACATGTGTTTCTAATAAAGAGAAGCCTTCATAATTTCCATGATTTAGGGTTTGTTGTTTTTGTTTGGCTGAATTTCCGAGAAGCATCTCTTTGCTTCACAATTAAATTTCAAGCTGTTACACTATGGGTAGTCCTACTACTCCTGGGGTAAAAGTTACCAAAACCATGCAGCAGCACACCAACTCACATTAGCACAGATGGGACAATGTGCAACATCTCTAACTCATTTTGGCTATCTCCCTCTGATCTCAGTAGCACCAAAGTAAGCCCTGTATCTAGTTTTCCACAGAAATATACACTCACACATGCAATCAGATACTCATTTTCCTGACAGGAGTTTTTACCATGCTGAATCTCACTCACCTTTGGTCCTGTAAACATGGAGAAAAGGTGTGCATACTTGCTCACCGTGATTTTACATGTGCAACTAATATGAGATTTAACACACTCAATCTGCAAAGAGGCATGGTTGAAATTTTTTCCCTCAGCTTGTCACTTCTCATCCACCTCCCACCAGCCTCCCTTCACCAATGGAAACCATATGAAAAAATGCATGTTTAAGTGTCAGCAGTCCTTTCCTTGAGTTATACTGCTGCAGCAGGAACAACCAGTACAGCACTACCAAGTTCTCAGTCAATAATGGAAATCTTTATCTTCTGACTTCACTGCAGCCTGCATTCTGCTAGAATTGATACACATTTTTCCCTTCTGGCACCGGCTTTCTCTCACCAGTTGTTTGCCTTGCCCCAAAGACACCAGGTATGCATGAGGATACCTGCATGCTACAGGAGAAGAGAAGGTGGCTGTATCACTGAGAATGACACTGGCAATGTGTATTCAAACGAAGAGTAGCATGAAGAAGACTTTCTTTACTTACATACATATATTATATACTTACATGCTTAATTTGCTGCCAGATTTGAAATGGTATTTGCCCTGGTTGCTCTTTATTTGCCACATCTCCTTATGCATTCAACAGCAAAAGTTTTGTGTTTTGACCAAAAGGACCCCCAAAGACCTTTGCAAACTTTACGAACTGATACTGTAGACATTGAGGTAAATCTGGCTGCACTTTAGATCAAGAATAATTGCACCATAAACCTGGAGTAATTCCATAGACCACGATGGAAAGTAATTTTGACCTAACTTAGCCCTGAAACATGATGTGGAGCCAAATCTGGGAAAATATATTGGGCGCGTACCACCATGGTGGAGCACAGCAGCTGTGTAACAACGCACAGGAGCACTGCTCAACAGTTTTGGAGTGAAAGTGAGGAACACCATGTCCTGCTGAAACTGCAGATGAAACATAAGGCAGTGGAATGCAATAACCACAGCGGAAACCTGGCCAGGACACCGCCGTTAACCACCCACACTCTCACTTAATGGCCTTCAGGGTCTTTATTGACCAAAAGTATGCAGGTCTTCTGTTTCATATCTTATCCCAAAGATGTATGCCAGGAGCGCAGACCCCTCCCTGCACAAGCAACCTGCTGGGGTGCTGGTTCTGGACTAAGCTGCGTGGAGTGGTATGAAAACACTGGATCCTGGACACATGACTCTTTTTGGGGACTGAACTTTCTCATAGTGTACCCCAATTGCAACATGCCATTTCATTTCTCATCAACCTTAAAATGCCCTTGAAAGCTTTGCCCTGAAAGATGATGACACTGTAAGTTGCCAACTATGAAGCATCCATGTGGATTGGGTAATTAAATTAAATTATTATTAATTATTAATTAAATTAATTAAT
>VZRQ01001306.1:427717-449493 GCA_013397975.1 Machaerirhynchus nigripectus
TAAACATATTGTTTGACTTTTGATAAAATATTCACTTTGTTATGGAATGCTCTTGATTGTGGACCAGATAAGAATGTATAATTCACAAGCCAGTGACTATTTTTTTTCTGAATAACACTGCATACAGTATTTTTATTTTTAAAATTATAATAGATCACTGTGGGGTTACAGTGTATTTAATCAGAACAGCTTGAGCTTTATTTAATCATAGCAACTACATCAAGTCTCTTTATATTTGAGTACCAGACAAGTTTTTTTTCACAGCAGATGTCTTTCCATACTTAGAGGAAAAAATATAAGCACAACAAGAGTCTGATACTCTTCTTGCATTTACTAGTTTTCACAGTGGTGTAACTGCTGTGGTTTAACCCCAGCTGGCCCACAGCACCACACAGCTGCTCACTAACTATTCTCTCCAACTTGGAATCGGAGAGGAAAGGTAAACCTTCTGGGTTGAGACAAGGAAAGTTTCATAACTGAAATAAAATAAAATATACTACTATTACTGGTAGTGAAAAGGAGAGAGGAATAAAACCCAAGAGAAAGAAGTGATGCACAGTACAATTTCTCACCACCTGCTGACTGATACCCAGACTGTCCCCAAGCAGTGACTGGCCTCTCCCAGCCAACTGCCCCCAGTTTATGTATTGGGCATGATGTTCAAGGGTATGGAATATACCTTTGGTCATTTCAGGCCACCTGTCCTGGCCGTGCTCCCTCACAGCTTCTTGTGCACCTGGCTGCTGCCAGTGCATGAGGCACTGAGAAAGTTCTTGCTTTAGGGTAAGCACTATTTAGCAACAACTAGAAATCAGTGTGTTATCAACAGGATGCTCACACCAAACCCAAAACATAGCACTGCACCATCTACTGAGAAGACAATTAACTCTATCCCAGCCAAAGCCAAGACAAAATGCTATGTCAACAAAATTTGCTTTGATTCACAACCATCATGCTGGTGACAACTATTAAAAGGCAAAAGATGTCACTAACTGAGGACAGCAGAATTCCTGTCAGCACGGATACAAATTGACTCTTTAGCTTTAAGAAGATCCAAAGCAATTTTTTAGCAGTTCTCCTTATCTCATTTATTTTCAAATAATAAGGCCACTTCCCAAGTATTTTGCCCTTCTCGCCCCAACAACTGCACAAATTTTCAAATGCAAACATTTATTCCCTCTACCATCCATTCTGGTTGAGATGTCCCAAAGACTTTTTGAGAAAAGAAATTCATGTGAGGTGAACATAGGCTTTATGGTATCTGCTCACAAAAATATTTTTAAGGTGCACTAAAGGGGAAGCATTTGTTCTCCACATTCCTGAAATGGAAGACTTTATTGAAATTGTTTAATCAAATTTCTTAAACGGCTTTGAAATCCACAACCTTGGACATGAAGTACAGAAAGTATTTTGATGCCTTTGCTTCTCTACAACCTGCTAGAGTGGAAAATTCATTGAAGTATCTGAAGAAGCTTTGCCACTAATTTGTCGCAAGTAACAGTGTGTTTGTTCTTAGGCCAACATGGCTACTAGAGGCAATTAAATCATCAAGCACATGGGGTATGTGTGTAAAATTTAGAGTGCAGGAGGTGCCACGGGCACTTCTCAGATAGCACGTAAACAGAGACATGAACAAGGTAAGCCACTGAAATCATTTCAGAAACAAAATAACTTTAGAACACAATTTTGCATGTAAGTGGGTTGGAAATAACCATCATGCATATGACAATAGCAATGATTGATTTTCATTCCCACATTCAGGAATTTTTGCACATATATTTGCCCATTTTAGTATAGTATATAAAAAAATTTGCCGTGATACTATCAGTCACCAAAAATCACTTGTGCTTTTACTTTTTGATGTTAGTGCTGCAAAATTCACTGAGGAGTAAAGTTATATTTTCTCCGGTTTTCTGTGCACTATCAGTCTTTCAGTAAGTGTAGTAAGCTCTTTCTGAGCCTCAGTTTCACTAACACTGGAAGAATGACACATAATTTTTATGACAAACAGGAAATATTCACTGCACTGATGAGGTATTGTATTTGCAATACACACGGCCAAAAGAGACACCCAGACGATCTTCAGCCAAGACTTTTCCCAGTGCACCATGTGATAATATAAACAAATCGTGTCTGATATCCTTGCTCTCCTAACATGGACTGCACCAAATGCAGGGCAGGACATCTAACCACTCAAGTCAAATCAAATTATCAGATGGTCCTTCCCTCACTTTAAATCTAAACTGACTAAAGTCATAACCTTAACTGGAAAACACAACCAACAAAAGCCGAGTCTTTCTGGGCTTGTAAGTAAAATTTCTAACTAAGTCAGTACAAAATTTGCCTAACCAGGGGCATTGTAAGGAATTGAGAAGTTGCTCAAGGACATAAACACTGGAATGAAAGTGCCAGTGAGTTACACTCATAAATTGGATTTCATTACATGCTTGGTTTTCTGATTGAACCCAAATTGTGTCTCAGTAAGGGGATTCAGCTGTACTATATGCAGGATATATGAATGGCAGCAGAATCAGGAGATTGATTTCCATCTTTACTATTCATTAGGGGACTATGCATTATTACTTGCAATATATACTACAAGATCTTAATGAGGCTTTTTTTTCTTTTATTGCTTACTGAAAAAAAATGCACCAAAAAAACACAGGTGTGTCATAGGTGGCAATGTGATACAAAAGGGAGACAGCAGGGTGCAAAAGTGACACCAAAAAGGCAAAGGTCACTGGAATATAAAAAGGCATAAAGCGAGCTATCAGTTTGAACCTATTAGAGGCAGTGAAATGCAAGAGAAAGTGGGGAAATTATATTACAGTTTACAAAGTAATAATAACTGTGCCTTCATGTCTTAATACCCTCTTGTCCCAGCAGTCCTGACTTTCTAGGCAGCCCACTTCTCCACATTAACAGTAGTCATTTGGAGAGCAGCAAACGTGCCATTAGTAGCACTTTTACAAGTGTATATTCATCCACCAATTAGCTTAATGTGGCTGCTTTCTGCATATTTTCTATCCAGGCTTGCACAAATCTTATTAATATTTCCCCCTAGCGCTTTGACAGATTACCTTGTCATTATGCATCCTGGAGCCTTTTAAACAATATGGGTAAACTACTGTTTGCGAGGTTAATGACAATTATCCCCTAATTACTGCATAAGTCACTCAGTCCACTTTATCTCATAGGCAGGGTTCTGCTCTGTGTATCTGCCATTGTGTCACTGTAAATGAATCTTGTATAGCTATGTTTATCTGTCGTTGCCTTGTAAATTACACTGACAGAAGAATGAACAAATTACTGTGTATCATCACTTAAATACAGCTTCTGATAAAAAAATGTCCCACAAGCACAGCACTTGAATTTTACCCTGATCACAATTAGTAAACACTTACTGAATGTTTTAGGAGATATATTTAGACATGGGTGGGACACTGTGGTGGAAGAAGGTTCTGAAGGGCTAAGTCTAAGGGCATTAAAACAGAAGAACTATAGAAAGCTACACTAGTAGTAATTTGATGATTAACTCCTGAGAACTCTTCTGTTAATTTAACAGTTGATAGATGAGCCAGAGATATTTTCCACACAATCTCATATTCAGGGCTGTGCCGAATTCCACAATTTCTGTTTCTATTGTTTCTGACCACAGCCACACAGGATATTTTTTTAGCTGAAAAGACCAAATAAATTTGGAAGAGAAGTAGCATTCATAAAAGCACAAGCAATGCTAAATTAATGCATGCATTTCAGAACAGTGTCTGCATCGGTAGAGGAATGGAGAATTGGCTTCCTGGTGTATTCAGTTTTTTGAGGCAACTTCAGTATCACAGTTAAGAGTACTCTATTGGCAGGACATCACTGTGACAGATACGTCCTGCTTCAAGAAAAAAGGTTGATTTGTTATTGTCCTTGATTCTTTCTTTCACCAAAGATGACATCTTAATGTCTTCAACCAGAAGTGCTTACGTAGTCAGTGCTCAGAGACAAAATCAGCCTATGGTACAGAATATTAAAACAACAGCTGCTTTTAAAAATAATGCCTTTTCCTATATTGGTCCTGGGAAGGTACCTGATTCACAGTCCTAGAAACCACAGTTTTTTGCAAATAGGACAACAAAGACAGTGCAGTTCCAGTGTGTCTTGGGACGGTCCATTCTTGAGTCAGAGAAAGCCTTTTAGTACTGGTTTTGTGTTGCTGGCAAACATAGTAATTGCACAGCGTTAATAATGAGGTTACACATAGTATATGTTATCATATTTGGGGATACACGTTGTGCACATATACGATTCATTCACAAGTATCATGATGCTACATAGTTACATATTTAAAATGTATATAATTGTGCTTTATATTTTGTACATCTCCTCATTTAGTAAACCTTCTCATTCTATACATGTAATAAAATATGTTCAGCATCAGCTTCTGACCAATGTGGCACAAAAAACATCTAAGTAAGGAAGACAAGATGCAAACCGGAGCAGAATTATGATTCCTGAATGGTAGCAATATGAGACAGTTTAAGCCACTGTACAAGAAAAAGAAAGTGTCAGAACTCTCCAAAATATGGTGATTATTTACTGCAATTCAGGAGGTTATACCAACACTGAAAACCCTTTTATCAATGTAACGTGTAAATTTCTTTTGTTGGATTACGATAGCGTCACATCTAGAAAGAATGGACAGACTGAAATGTAGCAAAATTACTGATATTACTGAAAATCACAGTGCTTTGAATGGAACACAGATGAGGGCAGCACCTTTGACCATGCTCTCAGTGTAACTTGGAAGAAAAAGCTGTAGTGAAATGGTAAGAAAATGTAACAGCCATCACTGCCAGGGAGAGCTGAAAAGACTGATCGATTTTGAGTAAGCACTACCTCAAGGGTTTTGGTCCCACTAGGATTGATCTTTGTGTCTGTCCTGTGCTCAGTCAATGCAACTTTCAGCAGGGTATCCACTGCAGAAATAAATGGAAGTGCTGTAGTAACCCTCCACCCTCCCTCTAAGTATATTATTTTCTCTCTATGCTGAAGGAAAAAAGAAAATCCAATAATGTGGTAGATGGTAAAGTGCAACAAATGGTTTAAAAAGTTTAAGGACACAGAATGCTGTTATTTTCATGTACAATCTTATTTGGAAAAAAAAGTGTTCCTAAATTATTAATATTTTGCTTTGAATTTTAGGCTTCTTTGGCCTCTGACCTTTGCTAATAGCAGAGAAACTGTCAAAAGCATTAGTGAAATTCAAGAAGATTACATCAGTTGGCTTCTCTTGATCAACTAGGTGGGTTACCTTGTCATAAAACGAAAGAAATGACACATATTGGCACTATGGATTAAATGGAAGAATAAGTAAGAGAATGCTAAATGTGGAGATGAACAAGCACCATTTGCTGGCCTAACCCTGTATTCAATGTAAAACTTCTTTTTTCAAAACCTAATGAAAATTCTGATTGAGCGAATTCTTCCAACTTGAGCCATGTGCCACCCCTCTCATTCTTCCATTCAAAGGGCCTGATATCATATGATGGACATGAGCACAGAAGTGACCTTGGTTTTTGTGCAAAAAATCTTTTTTTTTTTTTCTAGTGAGTTTGAAGCTCCAGATTTACTTTTTGAACTACAGGTGCAAATGACCTAAATGCTTGGAAATTCAAACTGAGCAATCAAACCATACCTAGTCTTTGAGTTTAAAGAAGGATCTAAAACATCAAACAGAAATCTCATAATGTACAAACATTTGTCACTTGAAAAGAAAACAAGTATTTTTACATTTTTAATGCCTTATCATAGACTAATCTCAAAGAAAGAGTGGAGATGGGTATCCTCATGGAAACTGAAGCTTTATTCCTAGACTCACCAGCCACTTCTTGTGAATTCTGGACAAATCATGGTCTTTCCGTATCTCAGATCCTTGTTTTTATAATGGAAATAGACAACATTTCCCCTTGCTTTATGATTGTAATGCAAAACATGCGGCAGACTTTGAAAGGTGGAAGTCCATGGACCACTACTCTATGACTCTATATGTAATTTAGAATTTCATCCTTTCTGACCAACCTGATCTCCTTTTATATCAGGTGACCTAAACAGTGGATGAGGGGAAGGCTGTGGATGTTGTCTGCCTGGACTTCAGCAAAGCCTTTGACACCATCTCCCACAGCACTCTCCTGGAGAAGCCGACAGCTCACAGCTGGGACAGGTGCACCCTTCATTGGGTTAAGAACTGGCTGGATGGCTGGGCCCAGGGAGTGGTGGATGGTGCTGCATCCAGTTGGTGGCTGGTCACTAGTGGTGTCCCCCAGGGATCAGTGCTGGGCCCCGTCCTGTTTGATATCTTTACTGATGATCTGGATTAGGAGATTGAGTTCGCCCTCAGTAAATTCACAGGTGACACCAAGTTGGGTGGAGTGTTGATCTGCTGAAGGGCTGGGAGGCTCTGTAGAGGGATGTGGACAGGCTGGATTGATGGGCCAACAGCATGAGGTTTAACAAGACCACATATCAGGTCCTACACTTAGGGCACAACAACCCCAGGCAGCACCATGGGCTGGGGGCTGAGTGACTGGAAAGTGGCCCAGCAGAAGAGGATCTGAAGGTGCTGGAGACAGGGGCTGAACATGAGCCAGCTGTGCCCAGGTGGCCAAGAAGGCCAATGGCATCCTGGCCTGTATCAGCAATAGTGTGGCCAGTAAGACTAGGAAAGGGATTGTCCCCCTGTCCTTGGAACTGGGGAGGCCACACTTAGAATCCTGTGTTCAGTTTTGGGACCCATACAACTGGAAAGAGATTGAGGTGCTGGAATGTCTCCAGAGAAGGTCAACAGAGTTGGTGAAGGTCATGGTCTCCCCCACTATGAGAAGTGGCTAAGGGAGCTTAGCCTGGAGAAGAGGAGGTGCAAGGGTGAGCTTATCACTCTGTACAACTGTCTAAAAGGAGGCTGTAGACAGGTGGGGGTCGGTCTCTTCTTCCAGACAACCAGTGACAGGACAAGAGGTCACAGCCTCAAGCTGCACCAGGGAAAGTTCAGGTGGACAGTAGGAGAAATATCTTCACTGGAAGAGGTGTCAGACATTGGAATGGCCAGGAAAGTGGTAGAGTCACCATCCCTGGAAGTGTTCAAGACATAACAGGATCTGGCATTTGGTGTCATGATCTAGTCAACAAGGTGGTGGTGATCAGTCAAAGGCTGGAGTTGATGATCTCAGAGATCTTTTCCAACCTAATTGATTCTGTGGTTTTATGACTCAAAGTAACCTCAAATAAATTGTATATTGTGAACTTGACCTGCCGTTATGAATAGTCAAACAACTCTGCCCCATAGCAAGGTTAGAAAGTGAACTGAGCTACAGAAGAATTGAAAAGAAACAACAGACTTAGAAAGTGCTTATCTAGAGAATTTCAGTAACATTCGCACTCCTTTTTTCAGTGGAGGACAGTGGGACATGGCTGGAAGTATCCACTTCTACAATACTGGGACACATAAGCTACCATCAGTCAATGAACACCTTTTCTAGTTTATCCTCTCCACAAACGACCTTTATTACACTATGTTGCCATTGTTTCATTCATGCTTATTATGTTCAGGGCTTCCCAAGTGAAATAATTCTCAAATAAAAATACCAATCCCTCTTCCCCAAATGGACACCAATGAACTGTCATTAGATTACTTCTAGCACAGCAAATTCTGAAGGAAATAACAGTGCTCATACTTACAAGTTTCTTTTGATAACGTTACAAGCTGCCCTCTTACCCCAGGAGGCAGACTCTGTCTAATACAGAAGAGACTCCCCTGAACAAAAATATTTGTTGCAAAGCAGATACAATGAATTATTTTCATAAAAAGAGCAGGAAGAATAGCTTGGCAAAATGTAAGCAAGAAGTTAATTTTAATGTCTTTGGCACATCTCCAGCTCTAAGAAACAGCATCCAAAGTTGGTCCAAGTGTGGCTGATAAAGCAGGCTTAGAGCTGCCTTTCAACTTTCACTTTTTAATAATAAAAAATCAATATATGGAGGATTACAAGCCTCTTGGTTTTGATTTTTTATATCAAAACAAAAAGATGACAAGGTTATGGTGGTGTAGGAAATTCAGGCCACAGCCATGATACAAATATTTTATAACCCATTTATTTACTGCAATCCACAGAGAGACTGAAAGAAATTATTAAAATAAAAGGAATTCTTATATATATGTATATATATATATATAATTTTATTTGTGAACACAATCCTGAATATGCATTCTGAAACCCAGAAAATTATCAGATTCTACTTCAGATCCGAAATGTCCGTTTTAAAATAAAACAAGAAATACGTGCAAACAACTGTAAATTCTCATATGGAGCCAAATGCATTGTAAATTACACTATAGAGCAAAGAGAAAGTATCATGGTGTACAAAAGAACCAGGCAAATCTCTCAGCAATCACAGACTCCCTCAGCTGTTCCTCAGTGATGACAGTGTTTGAAATGAAATTGTTTCAACAGTTTTTTGAACAATGTAAGACTCTCTGTTTCACTGTTCTCAGGCAGAACAACTGAGCTTGGCTCAAGCATGATAATAACACAGGAAACCTTGTATATTCAGGCCATATTCCTTCAATCTTTAAAAGAGGCGAATTAAAACTGAAGACCACAAGCCAATGTCAATTTTGCCCACACAGAACTATAAGGTCAGGCTTCTATAGGTATTTGTACAGCTCACAGGAAACAGAATTATAATTTATAAGAAAGCATACCTGTATGCTTTTCACTCCTCTTAGCAAGAAATGATTGCTGCCAAGTCATTAGTAATGCAACATAGTATTGTTATGTGATCAGATTCTGGAATTGTTTTCTCAGTTTTTTTTTTCTTAAGTGAACTACAGTAAATAATTCAGTTTGGTGGAGCTAAACAAGCAAGGTTACCTATAACCTGGTTGTCTCAAACCACATGAGTTTCAAGGAGGGGACTACACCTTCAAAAATCCATTTATCAAATCAAATTACTATGCAGGATTCACCATAGGCACATCACAGCAGTGTGAGCATGTTTAGACAATTACATTGTGGTACACTCATAGCAGCAAGGACATAGCAAACAGCAACAGCAGTAGGCCAGAACATGCAGAAATGCAGTGGGTTACACTTGTCCTTTCACTGATCTGAGGAAGTGAAAAGCATTGAATTTACACTCACACTAAGAAGGCAGTATTGGTACTGCACGACTTAGGTGCAACCTTTAGCACAAGATGTAGTCAAATCAAATTAAAGCCAGGCTTCATTTTTCCTTAAGTGCAGTTTCAGAAAATAACACAGGCAGACATAAGCAGACATAGAATTAAGCTGTGTTTTCACAGAAACAGGACAGGTGAGGCTTGGAAAGAAGTAAAAAGCTGTGTGTGAGAATTTGGAGAGAGGATAAAGCAATAGCAAACTCCCCTTGCAGTCAGGTTTTTTTTCTATTTTTCAACCAGAGCAGCAAGCACTGTGGCTGAAGAACACCCACCTATAGTATAACCATTCATAAGTGAACACAGGCTGGGTTGATGCCAGAACAGTAAAAGCAGCACTCAGTATTTTTTAAGCACTTTGTATTGTACAGAGCCCTTTAAGGCAGATTGGTTTCCATAAAGCCTCATTTCCATCTCAAGGTACTGATGATGCCATAAACCACAAGAGTTTCTCCACTCAAAATCCTGCAGTGGAATTTCAGACTCACCACAAGAAGCCCACGTATTAGCCAGGGCTCAAGGAATACAGACATGTACTGCAAGGCATAGCGTTAAGTTAGCCACAGAATCAAAGAGCAATAAACTTAGGCAACAGTATCTAGCTTTAAAAAAATTGCACACATATATGCATATACACACATTTCATGCATTTTGCCTACATTTTCTAGAGAATGCTCCTTCTTATTTAAAGTTTTTTGATCATCACATCATCTTTACTGCCCAGGTAAAAGCTGTCTTATCAAAGAATATGAGGCAGGATTCCCTCAGAGAACTGTAATTTTTTTCTTGGACTTTATCAGGTCTGGATGTTTTGGTGTTTGTTTGTGGGGTATACAGTGGCTTTTGATAGTGCTCTTCCTTCACTTCATTTATCTGGCTTGCATTTTGTCCATTAACTTGACTGCTATTATACTTGGAGTAAAACAGAAGTCCTTCTGTCCTGTGCCATAGAGGGCTTTGAGACAAGACAAAACTAATTGACAAAAGACGGAAGAGAGAAGGGGGGGATGAGATACTATGCCATGTTTAAGATAAACTTTAGAGAAAATGCAAGAGTCATAATCCACTTCATGTATTTTGAAATTAATTAGTGTCGGTATGATGTTATCATAGGATGAACCAGTCTCATTTGGAGTACGAGCACAGAACTCATGACACTTGAACAGACACCACAGAATTCGCTCTCTAATGACTTCTTCTAGCATATAAAAGCTGTTGTCTTAGTTTTCAAAAGATTTACTTTTCAAAGCTGGTGATGAAGCCTCAGTGACGCACAGCTCCGCCTAAGTACGTAAGTGTCCCCTGAACCTCAGGTGTAGCTGCTTGTCAGGAATGCAGATGCTGGTGACATCTGCCTCACTAGGGACTGAGCGCTCCACTGATTCAATAAGGCTACACAAGTGCAACAGGCCTTGATGTCAGTTACATGGTTTTACATACCTACCATGTCAGTGGTTCTCAGCCTCCCTGGGAATTTATTCAGATATAAGTGTATTCAGGCCATAACAATGTCTTCTACCTGCCAGAGAGCTAGAAATATTCCCACCTTTTATGAATTTACAGTGCATGACTGCTGGTATTTTATATGTTGTGAGGGGGAGGGAGAAAAACGAGAGACAGAGAGAAGAGAGCAAAGCAAAGAAAAAGAGAAGGGGAAAGGATAGGGAGAAAGAAGAGGGGAAGCAAAAGAAAACCATGGAGAATTAGAGTGAAAAGGAGAGAAAGAGGAGAGGGAGAGGCCAGTTTTCTAGACTTTCTTTTTCATCTCCATTTTATCTATTTCTCTAAGAATAAATCCACTTACATACCTAACAACATTTGTCCAAACTCTGTTTCAAAAGTCCTGGAAGCATAGAAAACTCACCATCTATCACAGTGCTTAACCCATCCACTACCTTTTCTCTTTTGTTTAAAAGAGAATGTATTAAAAATTCCAAATTTTAAAAAATCAAAATTCTTGCACATAACACAAGCATCCACTGCAACTACTTGCTGATGTAGAATTGCACAGATACTTATGCAACTGTGACCCAAATCAGTTAATTTTTAGCTGCAGACATAAAACATAGACATGAGTTAGGAAAGACATGAATGCTGGAATCAGATGAGATTTCTGTACACTTTGCATAGTGAGGCTGGGTATCAACAGAAAAAATGCTAATGGCATTAGTGGCCTACAATGTCCTTTACCCACTATTCACTGATAAATTAACACAGAATTTTTACTGCGTTAGAGTCTCCTCTTTTTCTGTGCATTTAATTCTGATGATATTGTCAGTAATAAAGACTATCAAAGTGTATTATTAAGAGATGTTCTTTTTTTTAACATCATTATATATCTATGATGCAAGATAACATTAATTTGGAATAAGCTTTTCTAGACAAAAATACACCTTTTGTCATTAACACTCCATCCAGATGTCCAATACATCTTACCTTGTCGGATACTGATACAATGGGGCATCCAAGCATATTGACTTTGCTGTTATTACTCACAATAGGAAGATAAACTAAAAATAAGTCCTACTTTCAAGCAATAGCTGTAAAACATTTTCCTCACACAGGCAGTCACCTCAAGTCATGCAAGAATTAAGAAACAACGCAACTTTTTGCAAACATTTTGCAAAAAAAGCTCTCACAAAATTGTACAATACTTCCAGTATCGACAGAGATACCTTGGTAGTAGTGTAGGAATCTGGAATGCTTAGCAATACAATAGAAATGAAGTATTTTGGTATTGGCTCTCATGCATACACACCGAGACCTAAGTGGAAGTAGAGTGGCGACCATAAATGCTTATCATTAGAAAGGTTATGTGGCAAGTGACACAGCAGTTAAAAATTCAACATTTTGAAAATAAAAGCAAAGGAAAGCAGAAATCTAGTATCAAAATGATGTAGTGTGAAAGACTTTTGTCTGTTTTTATGAGTTTTACTGACCACAGTTTTGAGGGGATAGATGGTTTTCTTATCATTCACTAGTGACTGCATGTAGCATACGTAATGACAATGACAGCATGAAAGCTGCAAGTGTGCAGAGAAGGGGGCAGGAGGAGCTTTCCTGTCTATCAACTCTATACAGAAGGCGTTTGGGAGGTCTGAGAGTCATTCAAAGACAAATTCATGTTAGAAATCTAAAATGGTGAACATGTGTTTTTTGAAAGCAAATATAAAGTTTAAACGTATAGGAATACATTTCTATGATGAGTAGGCAGTGGGAACCAGTTTCACATATGCCTACAAAGTAAACCAATCCCTTTCTTCTTATCTCCCAAGGTGAGATCCCTTTGAAAGTGTGAACCTTGATATCCATAAGTTCACTGCTGCACACCCATGATGCATAAGCATTACTTGCATTTTGTATGCATGTCAACAGAAAATAAGAACACTATTGCACTCATATGATTTTCTTAAATTCCTCCAACTTTTTTTTTCTTTAATGATTTTTTTTTTCCTTTGCAAGCCCTAAGATAAATCTGGATCTCCTGAACCAATACATTAGTGAAAAGGTTTGGCCCATAAAGATGAAAAAAGTGATACCAGTTAGAAATCTTAACCACACTTGGTATTTTTTGTTGCCTTGATGTTTCACTTTTGATAGGTAGAATTATGGCATGTGGTGGGCAGAAAATAATTTTATTCTTACTGTTTCACTTAAATAATACAAAACTGGTTGATAAAGAAATTGCAGAAATATGAAGCGTGTAGTACTTTGCTGAATTTTATAACCTACTATTTATCAGGTTGTATTATTATATAAGGTATTTTTTCTAACAACCTCAATTTTTTATTAAATAGTAAGTACTTACAAAACCTCAAAATAAATTCTTGTAATTTAGCTGAACTGGATAAAATTCCCTTCCCTAGCAACTATTTTTTTTTTCTAAATTTAATAACTTGCTTGTTAAGCATGATATTTCTTTTGGTTTAAATAGATAATCAAGATATGATTTCTTCACAAGTATAAGAAGAAAAATGAGGCTCCAAGTACCATGTCAAACACTACTTATTTAATTTAAACCAGTGGATTTTGTCTTTTGTTCTGCACCTTAATTGTTAGATGAATGCAAAAGGATGAAATGTTTCAAATAATCAAAATGTTTGTGACTCAAGCCACAGCAGAACCATGCTCTGTCTCCTTGAATATTTCTGAGGTAAACCAGTACAACTGTATTCACTGAGGCCATCCATGTGTGTAAATGCATACTGGATTGGACCTTTCAGATCCTTGTTATTGTTTCTTCTGCTATCCGCCCGAACATGAATTTCACCAAATATGGCTAAATGAACATACTTCCTTCCAGTGGATAAAGCAAGTTAATGAGAATGCCTAAACCTGATATTGGTAGATTGGTCTCCCTACAACAGTTGTTCCTTGCTGTAACTAGGATTCATCTCAGGTATCTATTTTTTCCTGGTAATATACTATTTGTGATGCAAAAGAAATAAAACACTCTACAAACCCAGTAAGTGAAACAAAAATTGGTATCAAATGGCATCAGTCATTTATGTGGCAAATGATTTATAGATATATTAGGGAGATATCCAGGATATAGTTCTCTGTGCAGACATTAACCAGAGTTTTATTTAGTATAGCATCTTTCAAACAAGCTGTATCCTAAAATGCTGCACAGACTTATATCCTAGTGTTACACTTTTATTGTAAATAACAGCAGAGGGAGAAATTAGAAGGCACGGGTAAAAGGAATGTTTTCAACTGAGACCTGAAAAGAAACAGAGATGCCAACAAAGCATAGACTATATCTAATAGCAAAAGCTAGAGAAGAAGAGGTTGTATGAGCTATGACAGGCAGCCTGTGGTGGGAGGTAGAGGAAATAATTAGCTGATGAGCTGAGCTGGCAGAGAAAAGTCTAGGAATACTGTGGTCAAATTTTCCCAGAACACATAGACTTACAGTCTCTATATGTGAGCATTCAAGGCCAGAATTTGGCTCTCTCCTCTGAATTTGGCTTATTCTCTGGTATAGATTGTGAACAATTCTGTCATCTTCACAGGATCTCAAAATATTTTTCCAGTGTAACTGGACTTAAAAACTGAGTTTTGTGGATCAGTCTAACTGAACAAAAGCATGTTTCACTGCTGGTCTGGTTTTGTTTGGTTTAGGTTGGTTTTTGTTATGAATAACCACCCAGTCTATGGTATATCCTGAAGGGAATGCTACATGGATAAAAAGGGAAGGTTGGTCAATATGACTGCAGTTTTTATATGCACATGTAATAACATGAATGCTGGAACAGGTTGGCAGAAAAATAATTTAATTAATAATTAATTTACCCTCAAGTTCAAATCCTGTAAAAGATAATTTTTCAGGTACAGTCAGTGTAAAAATCACTCTATCCCACAAAATTGCCATAGATTCTCACTAAAACCACCTAAATCAGGCAACAGGTAGAAATTAAAGTTCTTAAATTAAATGGAAGCTAACAGAGGCTTAATTAAGTAGATACAGAGAAAGCTTTCCTAGATTTAGGGATTTTTTATGATGATGCTCAATACCACACCCTCCTTAGGTTATAGACAGCAATGCTTTTGAAAGAAATTTCCACTTATTTCAAGGCTTACAATATGTTGCTATGGTGCATGCTGCCGAAGAGAATAAGCTAATGGGCTCTCTCTTTAATGTGATTAGAGCTATTATTGACATAATGCCAGAAGACGCAAAACCATTAGCATTACACTACAGCTCACTTCAGTCACTACTCAGATTTAGCATTTGATCCACAATTTTAATTTTGCTCTGCTCTATTCAGGGCTGCATTACACAAAATGCATAATTAAAAGCTGATGTGATTCTCTCTACTTCTCAAATTAAAAACATAGCAAACATTTGTAGTTCTAATCTACTAGAAATTAATAAATCAAACATTGTCTTTTATCCTCATTCCTCAGTGCAATTCAGGATTCATGTTGGGAATATTTTACAATGCAACAGAAAACGACACTGAGAGTCACTGCTCAAACAGTATCTAAAGCCTGTACTGTTCTGTTGTGAGAACCTCAAGGACAGCACAATACTGACAGCCTCACAATTCCTGAAATTATACCAGAAGATGTTTCTCAATGTCATATTCCTGTAAATTCCTACAATTTTTCATTTGTTAGCTTTCTGTGGTCACTAAAGAAGAGTCAAGTTTTGGGTGGGTTTGATTTTGAAAAATCGCACAACTTTTGAATTTAGTGTTTGCAAACTCAACACAGGGGTAGTGCTAATTATAAGGAAATTTACTTATAGTTCATGTTGCAGATCAGCCCAATCATCATAGTGCATAATTTCTCCTAAACACACAGACAGGTCTTCTAAAAAGACTTAAGGGATACTGCACCCACATTCTACCATCTGCCCGTGTTCCCAGTTTCAGTGTCAAATGGTGACATTATAAATAATGCAGGACAACTAACTGGATAGGAAGTTAGAAGTTTTCATCCCAGTTTAGTAGCAATGTATGCCAAGTGAAATAGCACTCACATTTTGCTTGTTCTTATTTCTTCCCCAGATGTTTCCACTAACAATAGGCATGAGTGCAGCTCTTTTACTGTAAAGTTAAATGTTGACAGTGCAGGTGGCAGCAGAAAATTTTAAAAAGTTCATTCCGCTTGTGGAAGAAAATATAAAGCTCAGAAAACGCTACGTGCATTTAATTTTTTTTTTTTTAAATCGCAGAGGGGTATAAAAAGGATTCAGTAAGAACACAGTTCAGACTTAACAATATATTTAAAATGTCCTGATAATAAGTTTTAGCACTTGCTCAAATGTTTACTTACATGATACAGTAAAAAGCGGTTAAATCCTAAAGCTTTGGATTCAAATTACAGATGTAAATGTGCACATCTATAGAGACAAGTATCAAGAGTACAAGCTTATACTGGTACCTGGATTTTATATAAACAGTAAAAGATATATTTCGATAGCAACTAGTTATGAATTCTAAGTGAAATCTAAAACCATGTATTTTAACTACTCTTCAGTGTTAAGAATTTTCTTAATACTTATCACTGCTCGTTTCCTTAAGCAATCCTACTGCTTATGGTACAACTGTCATTTAAAAGACATCTTAAAATCTTTGTATTAGATAACTGGACTATTTTGTAACCATGCCAAATCTGAAGACTTAATCTTGTTTTAAAATTTGAGATCTCTTAAACATTTAGATGTTTTGCTTCAGCTGCAGCTTATTTGTCATTTTTCAGCAATGGGAGTCTGGGTAGACACTGAATAAATGCTGATTAAAACTATATAGAATCTTGCTATCTTATAAATCAGAAATAAAGATCATTTCACCTCACCCTCACAAGCATCACGGCAGTAGAGTACATGATTTTTCTTAGGGCCTTTTTTCCTGCTGCACATGAACTTAAAATTTCTTTACTGAAATATTACTATCTAGAACATAAATATACTTATTGCTATTATTCAAGCATGATAGAATCCAAGTTGTTTAGAGTTGTTTTCTAGATGGGGTCTTTGTGTGTAATTACTACTGAAAATACTGGCAAATCATAGGTAAAGTAAATATAGAAGAGGAAATTTTCTTGTGAAAAATATCTCACAAGACATGTATAATTAATTGAAGCATGTTTTAGGAAGCTAAGGGAAACAAACATCGAAGATACAGTTTATCAACATTCACAAACAGTTAGCACTTCTTAGATCTCTTGATCCCATATTCTTGACCCATGGCTACACGCTTTGCTAAAGATTTTACTAAATAACGACATGCTAAAAATATTAGAAGCGAAATCTGGTCTTAATGAAGCCACTAGAAACGATTTCATACCCTCAGACTTGCCTTGTATTAACACAGAAGAGCAAACCTGAACCTGAGCCTTTCCTGAGTCCAGGCCCAAATGCACACTTTTCTACATAAACATAAACCATGTATACCCTTTTCTCCTGCCTCAGTGACATCCTGTTTCTTTGGCCTGAGTAAACTGCTAGAAAGCATACGCGGCAATTTTGCATGGGCCAAAGTAGGAAGAAATAGTCCTTCTGGGCCCTTTCCCAGAAGGGTTCAACATCAAGTGCACTCAGGTCTGATAGGAATCATTGTGTTTTCACCTGCTGTTGGGTCACCAAACACAGAGCTTCAATACTTTAGTTTTCTCAGTGCTGTGCGCAAGGGCTGGAAGACTTTCTCTATGAACTCACATTTTATTAAAATATCTCCATGTAAAAGGTCTCCATATACTACTTTATTTTCACTTGATTTTAAAACTAGAATTTTCTGTGCCTTAATCAATAAAAATCTAATCTGATTAGATTCAGATCTCTCATTATTCAAAACCACTCAAAATTCTGCAATTTTTCAGTTCATACATTCTAGGAAAAAAAGTTTACTATTTTCAAACTATTAATTTTTTTTTTCCCAGGATTATAAGGGACTGTCATATTTGATTCCAATATTCCATATGTAGATACTTTTGGGCTTTGTAAGTAAAAAAATCTTCTGATGTTAGAAGTCCTTATTGAAAATTCAAAAGAAAGTAATTTCCTCTACAAAGACACATGGTGGCAAATCCTCCTATGCTCCTTGTCGAAGTCGTACTGATATTTGTGTGCAAATAATGAGTACACGGATGTATGCCAAATGTATTTACCCTTTCTCTGATAACAACCTTCACCATCATTACAGTCCATTTCCTTACCAGTATTGAATTAATGGGTTTGGATAAATCTTCTGCCAAATGTATCATACAAAACCAATTAGGAATTCTTAAAGGATCAAAAGCATCTCTGGTCCCAGTGAGTCTCTACCCACTGGCTGGCAATATGGCTAGCAAACATTTCGAAAGTAAAGCAATGAAAAGCAAAGCAATGAAGGAAAAATAAGTGTGATCTCTGGAATGAAATACCATTGTCAATAAGGCAAACGGGAGAGATTTGTTTCAAAACCATGTTCTATCTGATTCACAACATGCCTAGTCCTCTTTCTTACCCTCTGTCAGTGAACCAGATTACCTTAAATCAGGTCCAGTCCAGACCACACCTTGCGACTGTGTGTGAAGGAGAGGCAGGTCTGTGTGGAGGGGGCTGCCGTACCTGAGCTAAGGGCACATCCACATTTACTGCTATAGGAAAGGCAAAGAAAAAGTCATCCAGCTCCTCCCTGACAAAAATAATGTCTAGATATCTTGAGATTTCATACAGGCAAAAAAATAACTATCACACTGGCAAAGTGAATGGCAGTGCAGATAAATAATAGATTAATTAACAAGAGATAAGTACAGTTCAATAGTGTAATACTCTTCCTAAGCTGCATCTCCAGTTATCTCTGAACCACAGTGGACTAATTGAATCCTAGAAGTGTCTCATAAGATAAAGTATAAATATAATAGCAATACTGTAATTTATAAACTTTTCACTGCTCATTCCTCTCCTTATTTTTGATCCTACTATTGTACTTTCCTTACTTCACACTTCTTCCGCTATGTTCTGGTCACCTATTCTTTTCTACCAAGCAGAATGACCAACCACACCTTTCTACACAAAATGTACCTGATCTGAGCTGCTCTTCCCAAAGTTGCCAGGATAGCCACAGAGATGTGTGACAAAACCAATAAAAATTGTGCACTCATTCATAAAATGGAGCATCACCACAGTGCCTGACTGCATTAGGAGTTGCTTCCATCCAACAACGATCTACTTAGAGAGATTGCTTGTGTTTTGTTTAAAACAACAAAATTCTGCAAGCCATGGGAACTACTGAGGCTGAGGTGCATCTCACTTGCAAACATGTAAATATGAGTTCTTACTGCTTCATAGCAGCACAAAGGATAAATGAGTAAGACTGGAAATAGGTGTAAGACAAAAAGGAAAATACCTAGAACACTCAGGCAGAAAGAGTTTAAATTGTGACCTTTTTCCCGGATGGTCTATTACTTAACCTCTGTTTTTATCCTTCAGTGAACACAGAATTTTCTGCCTAAAAACATCCTATAATGCAAATTATAAGATGAAAGAACTGTTAGATATAATAAGTGCAGATCATCTCCTGTACAGCTGATTTTTAGCTGAAGGAGCACAAAATTAGCCACATGGATGCTGGTGGACTGTGCAAGAGCACATTTTAAGTATGCAAGCATGGTTTTGTACCACTAAGATGATAACAATATGTATTAAAATAAATCTGCTTTTGCAATAAGAAAAAAGAGCCTGTCACTTAGTGTAAGGGAGAAGAAATATCGTTCCTGGACTATTGACAGCTCTCAGCTGAGCTAAGCAGAACGAGCTCAGCGCACAGATGAAGACACAGGTTAGTTTCACTCCACTATAGGGAACATAAAAGCATGACACACTACTATTAGTAGTGTGTGTGCGTATGTTTATACATCTTTATATACTAGAAGAACTTAGTACAGTGCATGAGGTGTGGCAGGTTTTCAACTCCCCTGCCAGCCCCTCTGTAAAGGTAAAGCTATATAATGAATTGTTTTTTGTTTAGAAAAAAAATAAGGGGAAATTAGTCATGGTGTTTGGTGATGACAAAAGGGAATTTAAAAACCCCCCAGTTTTCTCACATGGCCTAAGAGCACTTTTCCACTGTAAGTTCCTGGAATCCAAGTCACAATGTGTACGGGGATGTTTGGTGTCAGTGCAAGTTAGCAGTAAGGGAAAGTTCAAACTAACTAGAGGCAAATTGATTGGAATCAGACTCCGGGTAAGACCTGTATCATCTGCGCTGTGCTCAGCAGAAACCAATGCCATGGTAAATGCAAGAAGCAGCAACTTGTCTGACAAGAATGAGACCCAAAGTGTGGGCAGGTACCAACTGTGGCACAGTCAGCCCTTACTGAAAATTTGTCTGTGATGACCTGCAGTATCCACCGCTGTCCCTCAGCTCTGAGGTTTTACTGTCAAAATATGTTGCCAGTCAGAATCGATTATGCCAGACCACTGGCTTATGAACACAAAACAAACAGCCCTAGCTTTAAAGACCATCTTTGCAGGTGTACCACTGGTTCTCTATTGAGCAGAAATAAACACACAGCTTTATAATAAGACAGTAAAAAATCACAGTCAACATGCCAAGAAAAGACAGTCCAACACTAAGCTGTATCAGCATATATTTTGTTAAAGGTTATGTTAGTTTATGCTAGTAGCATACTGTACACACTACACAAAATAGCAAGTATATATTCTGCTTTTGTACAAAATTGTACTTTTGACATGATCTCCAATAAGATGAATAAAATTATACATGGATTAACAATTAGCTCTCATTATAAAATGAGAAAAAAGTGCAAAACTCAAATCTCCATAATTGTCAATAAAGATTGCAATACCTGTTTACTTACAGAATTAATTTGACAGAATTCACAGAATTCTTAGGGTTGGAAGGAACCTTTGGAGATCATTTAGTCCAACCTGGTATCACAGGAAACCGTCCAGGTGGGTTTTGAATGTCTCCCAAGAGCAAGATTCCATGATCTCCCCAGCCTGGTCCAGTACTCCACCACCCTCAGTGTATTGTCGTTCTTCTTCACGCAGAGGTGGAACTGCTTGTGATTTAGTTTATGGCCCTTACTCCTTTTTCTGTCACTGAGCAGTACTGAAAAGAGTCTGCCCCCATCCTCCTGACACCCATCTTCGAGATATTTCTATGTATTGATGAGAACCCCTCTCAGTATTCTCCACACTAATCAGGCCCAGCTCCTGCAGTCTCTCCTCATAAGAGAGGTGCTCCAGACCCCTGATCATTCTTGTGGCCCTCCACTGGACCCTCTCCAGTAGCTCCTTGTCTCTCTTGTGCTGAGGAGCCCAGAA
The DNA here is from genome assembly GCA_013397975.1 of Machaerirhynchus nigripectus. NCBI lineage: Eukaryota > Metazoa > Chordata > Aves > Passeriformes > Dicruridae > Machaerirhynchus > Machaerirhynchus nigripectus. The sequence continues at coordinate 448,723 of VZRQ01001306.1, forward strand.
CTGGACACAGCACTCCAGGTGTGGCCTCACTAGGGCCAAGTAGAGGGGGAGGATCATCTCCCTTGACCTGCTGGCCACGCTCTTCCCAATGCACCCCAGCATGACATTGGCCCTCCTGGCCACAAGGGCACTGATGGCTCATGGACAGCTTGTGGTCCACCAAAAGTCCCAGGTCCTTCTCCACAGGGCTGCTCTGTGGGAGGTCAGCCCTGGCCTGTGCTGGCACTTGGGGCTGTTCCTCCCCACGTGCAGGACCCGACACTTGCCCTTCTTGAACCTCACCAGGTTTCTCTCTGCCCAACCCTCCAGCTGATCAAGGTCCCACAGAATGGCAGCAGAGCCTTCAGGTGGATCAGCCACTCCCCCCAGTTTAGTGTCACCAGCAAACTTGCTGAGGGTGCTTGTGGCCCCTTCCTCCAGGTCACTGATAAACAAGTTGAATAAGATTGGTCCCAATAATGATACCTGGGGAACACCACTGACTGCAGGCCTCCATTTGGATTCTACTGGAGTAGAATTTCTTGTACTTATACATATTTACATGTATGTAAATAAACTTATCAAAGTACTTACTTTTGTTATATGTAGGTAGTTCTGTACTGACTTAATATTTGCATTGCTTTTAGCATAGGCATGCACAAATTCTGAGCTCGGACCTCTGAATTTTACCATAATTTAAATTATAAATATTAAAAACCCCACAGATAGCTGTGAAAAAGATCTCCAGCAAATTTTGCAATTAAAATCTGTTGCCAATTAGTTGTGTGGAAC
>VZRQ01001306.1:453802-473056 GCA_013397975.1 Machaerirhynchus nigripectus
TCATACCCAAGTCAATTCTTTTCAGGGTTTTTTTTTTTATTACAAATGAATCTAAATTCAAGTATTTGAGAGTGAGACATTAAGACTGACTGCTAGGATACAGAACTCCGTGTATACCGCAGAACTTTGTATTCATCCACTAACAGTGAGAAAAATCTTGCTACTTGTCATCCATGTGTACTTCAAAAGCACCCAGACCATAAAGCCCTCATTCCATCATGAACAGCAGAGCTGATTCAGTTAACTGTCTGGAATATCTTACAACTATTTAATTTAACTGCTAAAAAAAATTTGTACCATGGTTCACAGAGTAAGCTATCAAGTAGCTTTCAGGAATTTCAGTCATTTCCAACTCCTTAGTTTCCTAACTCAGTAATTGTAATTTTATAGAAAGAAAACCTACATTTTCTTGCGTTTATAAATATACACGTGCACACACACACACACACACACACACACATACACACACACACACACACAGACAGATGTATTTCCATACAGGAGTTGGAGGAAAAACTATTTGTAAATAATCTGTGAATGTTGTCACCTTTTCTTGTAATAGGTAAGTCCTATTTCAAAATACTGTATTGCACTTCCTCTACATTTCAGGGTAAAATCTTTATGGTTATCAAGTAACGTATACTTCTCTTTCAAAATCTTCGCATAGTGCTTTTGAGCCAATAGATCAGAACCACACACACTGGTCTCAGGTCATCTCTCACAATTTTCTTCAAGCAAGAAACTCCACATTGTACTCTTCAGCAGCAGTAAATATACACACATCTGATTAGGGAAAGTAGTAACGGAAGAGTTTAGGGAGATTTCAGAGGGATAGACCTACATTATGCTTTACAACACCTGCAACCTATTCTCCCCAGCTAGCAGTTTTCAAATTTTACTTTTAGGGAGTAATAACAATCTAAATTAGGAGCTCAGTAATTTGCCCACTTTAAAGCTCAATTTTAATGTCATTCTTCAGAACTTAAAAAATGTCATCATTGTCAACAAGCTTTACTGTTGTAGCAACAGCATTTGGTCCAGAGAACATACTCTGCTTCATTTGCAAGGACAAAGAAATACCCAGTTGACCTGAGAATTGCCACAAGGAAATTGACAAGAATCTGGGCAAGTTAAGTTACCCTCTTAACAGCTGCTACTGAAAACAGGAAGTAAAGAATTAAGGGACATGCCTGTCAAGAAGTAAAGTGTCTATCTCAAGATTATTACAAATGATATGGGAGAAAATTATAGAAAAGGCCATGAAGGGCCTTAATCTAGCGATCTAACCCTCACCAATAGCGAACAGGACTTTACCTCTCAAGTATCTAAATCACTTTAGAAAATGAAACTCAAGCTCCCACTTACATGTTTCAGAAAACAATATAAAAGGACTCATTTACATAACCATCCATAAAACTCTTATCTAGAACTTGCAAACTGTACCTGTGAATTAAACATTGAAGGGCAAAAATTACTATAGTTTTTTAGGCTGAAATTACTTCTTTCAAAAGAAAGGAAAGAGAGAAAGAGAGGCAGAGTAGATCTGAGAACTCTGGAAAGAAATTCATGCTTTTCAGACTGATTCACAGAGCAGAAATATTTACACTCATATCTTGACTGCAAGCCATACATATGCTTTTTGTCATTGGTTCTTTACCTATGTGATATTGATTTCTTCAGGTATCACTCCTAATTAACCCATCTTCCCCTACTATTTCACTGGGAACATTTACCCTGCTGAGACAGTCTTGTTTCTGGGAGCCCTGATGCAATACTACTTGTATTGCATCTACTGGTGCTCTACTGGTGCTCCCTCTGTTTTGTGAAACTGTTCCTGTAAAATTTCTGACCTAAAAATACTAAGTGGTCACACTTATTATACCTGTTTCATCCAGTCAGTGGCCTAATGTATTCACAGACTGCCTTGACTTACAGTTTCTAATGCTTTATCTAACGGCTCGTAAATCTGTCACACCCTTGATAACCTGTGCTCTTCTGTGAATGACTGCCTGTAAAAATACAAAGGTTCTGCAGCTGTAGTGAAATAATTTGTAGAAGGCAAAGTCCATGCTGGAGCCACAATGTCTTTTCCCTGCACATTGCCTGAAACATTCATATCTTTTCTGGAGATGATTTTGCTTAAGCCCTTTGAAAATAAATCATTCTCAAAAGCACTCAAGATTTCCCCGAAGACTTTGTAAGGCTTCCTGCTTCATAGGTTTCCATTCCTTTGCTGTAAGGCTAATGCATTTTAGGGATGTTTGTTCTGATGCAAAGCTAACTTACAAGTAAAAATAAACTACAAGCATTTATAATGCTGTTGGAAGGCAAAGAATGCCAAATGTTAAACTTAAATTACCAGAGTTGGTAGTTTTTCCTTAATAACCTTCTCTTTAGACAGCTTTTGCTGTCTCGGAGGAAAAGACATTTAGTAGGAGTGTAATGATGAACATTCCATCACTTAAAAAAACCAGAAAAATCCCCAAACCTGCAATAGTCTTACATGAAGAAAAAAATAATAATTTTATGGGAGAAGATGATGGCACTCCACTTCCAGTTTGATGCATGAAACCAGAGGCGAATCATTGCCATTATTACTCAAGTGAGCTGTATGTTTATTACTCATAAGCCATCCTGTTTACCCTTCTGTGAACACTAGGAGCTACACTTAGCTTGTTTCAGATATGCCTGTCTACACAAAGATTTTACTAGTGTTCACATAAATAAGTATTTACAAAAAAAAACCAAAAAAACAAGCAATGTCTAGGAAAAAAAAAACATTTTTGCACAGAATATTTAACCTGCAAGATCAGCAACTTCCTGATTAAAGAACACATCATTATCTTGGCATATATTTACTGATGGAAAATAGTTATTTGATTTTAAATTTTGCTCAGCAGACAGAGAATTCATGAGGCGCTAGTATGTCACACTGCACACAGAACTGCAAACAGAATTTTGTTTTCGACATGTGTTAGAGCACAATTTCATAAAAAAAAAAAACCCACACAATTTAGGAATTCAGAAATTCTCATGTATGTTTTATAAAAATGTATGAGAGACCTAAAAACCATGGAGAGTCATAACTTTGAGTTGGCTCATTTGTTTCTGTTTTATTACAGCACTGCATGGTGGGTATCAGATTCTTCACAGAAAAAAGCATATTAAATCTTTATTCTAATCTGTTTTAGCAGAAGTATATTATAGCTTAATACAATTTTTTCTGACTGATAAAATATCATTTAAATAAGACCAAAGAGAGCTCTGAACCCCAACAGAGACCTATCCTGGATAAAATCACCAAAAGTATTACTTGAAGCTATCTTGAAGAAGAACAGTTCTGCTTTATTAATAGGTAGGCTACTATATTCTATTTATTTATTGTTCTCTAGCTGAATTCACTTCTTTCTGAAGGCCACCACAGAACTATAAAATGCATTGTGTATATTGATATCCTTCATTTTTGACAGACTAGGCTTTTGTTATGGGCCCTGTAATGAGGATATTGAAAAATTTACAAAAACTTGTCTGCAGCTGCTTGAGTATGTCTTAGCAGTAAGTTAAATGGTTGGGGCATGCTACTATGAGAAAGGGAAACAATCTGAGTATATTATAGCCTTACACTACACCCTAGGTATACCCAAAATTAATTCTGTGTGTGCAGTTCTGTGTACCCTTGCCACGATATCATCTAACCTTTCTAGCTTGAGAAAGGTCGGCAGCATGGAGCATCAAAATTTCTCAGGCCTTGTCTCCTTTTCAGTGAGATCAGAACTAATTTGCATATATGCTTCTGCTCTCTTCTGTAAAACAGGAATTTTGTGTACTGAAGAACACGTCTGTCCCAACTGGCTTAATGAAAACAGGAACTACGTCCCCATACATGTAGTCCTGTAAAACAAAATGACAAAGAACATACAGGCATGTGCTTTCCACTGCCTGTAGTATCTCATTGCCTGTCCTGGTCCTACAGATATTTTCCCCCCAAAACTGATAGGTCTTCTTAAGCTCTTCGGGTAAGTGTGGGGACAGGAAGAACTTTAAAGGAGAGGAAAATAAGGGCTCAGGCTAAGTCAACTTCTGCAGAATGCAAATCTCTTTCTAATCTGTGTGGAAAAGCCACACCATCTGCTGTGAATCAGTTTTTCTTTCTAACACATTGAAATAAATACCTGGCATTGTGCACGATTGCTTTTCCTGTCGTCTTTTTTGGTTTCATTTCATTCATTTAAATTCCATTCATTTATTGTTCTTATTTACTGATTGCTATACACAGACCAATTGGTTGTTTTGGGGAACAGTTTACAGGCTAAAATCTTCACTCCAAATCTTATTAGCTTTAAGTCTCATTTGCTCTGTCATCCAGTATTTTCAGTATATCTCAGCTACAATCTAATTCTTTCATTTAACTGCATATTTTTGTCTACAGAGCCACCTGCAGATCTGCCCTTATTTCATGGAATCAGAAACCAGCCATCAACTATCCCCTCGTGTGTTTTAAGTTCAAAGAACTGTGTCCTGGCCAAATTTCAAAAAGAAAAAAAAATTACTAACTCCTCAAAAGTCACAATTATTGATCAAAGCAAGTATACAAAATGAATGGGAGATTCATATTTACTTGTTTACTGAAATATGACAATCTTAAGACTTGTGAGATAAGTGAGTAGGCTGAAGAGGCATTTCTCAGGCACTCCATGTTTAAAATGATAGCATTACCATAAAGCACTGTCAGAGGATTTAATGTCAATATACAGGTTTACTCCACAAGAGCTTCAGAATTTCCCAGCAGAATATGGTAAATCTTAGTTCAAGTAAACTTTCAGGCAAATTTGGACAGATCTAGGTAACTATTAGTACCAGCAGGACACAAAGAATGCTGTTATTTAGATAACCCAAAATAATCCACTGTACCACAGAGCATGACAACAGTCTTCCTTTGGATGACTCTTTTTTTATTGTTGCTGTTGCTGCTTAAAGCTCTAAAATACCTGCAAAATCATGAAATTAAATTAATTAATTAAATAATTTTCAACTTTTTTTTCCCCAGAATGACATGTACAATTAAAATTCCCACCAAAAATATGCCATCCTGTCCAGTTCAAAACTTGTGGGAGCACAAAATTAGGTGGGAGAAAATTGGGAAAGTTATGGTTTAGAATTTTCTCCCCATTTCTCAGAAGTAAAAAAATTATTTTAAAAAGGACTTAGAAATCCTCAGTAGTCTCTAGCTACACTGTCAAGGGGAATCTGGGGATCTGGAAGGACTTTATTAGGACTACAAAAACCCCACATCATCATTAACCAAAACAACCTTAGAGAAATCAGGCTATTACTTAACTGGAGGCACCTAACTTAGGTGAACTCCATAATTTAGGCAGTCAAAGCTCCAGCTGTAGCATCTGTATTAGGTGTCTAAAGCAGGCACTGTGAACATCCCATGACTGTCCATCACAGTTATTTAATTTCACTGAAATGTGGTTGCTTAATTCCTTTAAAATCTTTCAAAGATCCAATTTTCTCTAATTAGTCAGACAGGCATGATAATTCTCCTGGTTCTATTAGAACATTGTGGGGTACACTCTGGCAGTCCTTCCAGAAGACACACAATTCTTGATATCTCTTTCTAAATTAAAGCACAACTTGGTAAAATGAGGGAGGGAAGGCCTTACATACAGGACTGGCATGCAGGCAGGCCATTCACACCCTATGTAACAAAGTAATTTGTTATTTTCATTTGGTTTTTTGTAACAGAATTTTCTGTTACGCAATGTTTTCAGATGTAGTATATTTGAAGCCTTAAATAAAAAACATAAAATTAAAAAAACCTCAACTGCCACGATTTTGCTCTCTGTATCAGCCAAGAGAAGGGGATAATTATTAAGGCACGGGAAGGGTATTTGGGTAAAAAGGACTAGAAACATCATACTGAGAGCATGTGAACCTCTAAAATTACTTTCTTCCTTAGCACTACACTTAGAGTTCTCTTGACAGCACAAAAACTTTGCAAATAGAAAAAGGCATCTTCACCTGTGACAAATATATCATTTCTCAAAAGAAAAAAAAATTTAGTGTGAAATCATCCAACTACCTGTATAACCATTTCCCCTCCGTGGGTTGAATGTGGTAACCCAAAAACAATAGGTTGTTTATATACACTGTCCAAAGTAAAGAAAAAAATATATTTTAACAGGTTTTTTTTTTCTTCTACTGCTCCATTCTTTTTGTACCACTCAATTTGTAACTTCTGCCAACTTTATAATTTTATCATGTATTTACCACCAACCGCAGTATCTCCCCAGTCATTTTGCAAGACAGTTACTCTTCACACATTTATGGGGAAGAGGGCTTGATTGCTACAAAAGCCTCCACCAATGGAAATGTAAGTCCTGCAGGATGCTTGAAATACTGCTGTCTCCAATTGCAAAGGTTACGGTGATGAAGCTGAGACAGAAGCACAAGTATTAACACATTCTGTGCCCAGAAGGATCCACTGTAAATTGTTAATCTGGCATTCTGCGTAACAGAGCCCATTTCTCTCATGGTTTACCCAGAGGAAGGAGATGGTCTTCTCCAGTCTCAAGGCAAAATGCACAGGCAATTATAAAAAGGCAGCAACAAAATGAGAAATTCGGTAGAAAAACAATGTTGTTTTAGGTAGATGTAGTATGTGTTTTTAACTTCACCCATCCACACAATCAAAAAAAAAACCCTCAGAAACTTAAATTTGGTCACTGGAACAGCTAATGAAATACAAATACATCACAACACACTTTTTCCAAAGGAATTTTTAAAACATGATACAATACACCACTTCAGTGACAAAAAAAATGGGCTTGATATTTACATGATCCCCTGAGCCATACTGGTAGGGAAGTCTTATCACAACACAGCACAATCCCTTTAGTAGTCAATAAATATATATGTACAAGTTTGTAACATTTGTATTGGTAATATATTACATATAATTTGTACAGAATATAACAATATATAATTTTTATTATCCTCAGAATTAGAAAATGGGTAATTTAGTAATGCATCTTGCTATTGCCATGGTATGTCTAGATATACATCAACACAGTACTGTCTTTATAAATATTTAAGTGCCATTATTAATCAATTAAACTGGCCAATCTATGTGCTAAATAATATGTTCTATAGTTTCTAATATGTCAATAAGCCCAAAAAATACATTTAGAGAGAAGCTTATTAATTTCTGTGGGTTTTATCTAGAAAGAGAATTCAAAAGGTTCAAGGCGAGCTCTCCAGAAAGGGACGTACCAGAAGATTCAATTATGAAGCATAGAAGGAACTTTTCCAAAAGCCTATGAGTAGGAAAGCCCTTTTGGTTTTTCTGAACACTTCTCTAAATAAGGGCAAAGGTCATATGCAAGCCCAACCACATTTCTGATCAAGAATTCTGTGCCAAATTATGTGTTTAGAAAAGGTATCTCTGGAAAGCAAAACCTCTCACACTTTGAAAAATCCAACCTCAAAAAATAATACAAAAAAGATCTTATCCTTCTGAGTAAAGTAGGAAAAACTGAAAAGGAATTTGCTCTCTTTTTGCTGCTTTAGTCACGTTTCACAGAAGAAAACTCACTATTGAATTTCAGGTCAAGAGAGTTATCAAAAATGAGCTGAAGACAAATAGGTGAAGATTCCCATGTGTTTGGCCTCCATCATGAACAGACGTCTTCAGAGGTAGATTGTTATGCCACGTAAAAATCCAAACCCGTAAATGGTTAATCCGGGATGTGTGAACTCAATAAATAATACTGGAATTGACTGCTACTGTAACACACAATGACATGTTTTCAAGACTGAAAATATTTTGACTTTCCAGCTTCAGTTTTTCTGAACATTTGCTGACTTCCATCAGAGAAGGAGACAATGAAACACAATGGAATGTTATCAATTTATTGGAACTAAAATTGTCTTTGAAATCTCATATGATGTACAGTATAAAGAATCTCAGTTCATATAATGGTTAATTCATCAAGAAAAAAATCCTAGTTTTCTGGAGTTCCCTTTTTATACATATAACATTCAAGTGTTTCACATCTGACAATTGAAAAAAGAAAGGAGTGGTTTTACAGTTTTAAAAGTCTTGGCCATTCTGTCATAATTCTCACCATGTGTGAAATATGCTGGTGTTAAAAAACAAATGTTCTATTGCCAGTTGTGTTTTTGAAAAGCAAGCAGCTTTATGCAACACACGACAGTGATTTTCCAGCAACAGTTTGACAGTGCATGGGCCCCGTAGTTGAAATTTTTTGCTCTAATCTTTGTTTATAGTAGAAGTAAATAATCCAAACAAAGAACATTCCACTATGCAGGGCTGATGGCTTTGTGATAAGGCAGAGCCTGGCACGAATGACAGAGCCAGCAGTCTATTGAGGTAAAAAACAGCACTCTGATAAGTAAAACTGTCTTCTGATTTATAGACCTTAAGTTCACTTTTTAACCCTTGAATCATGAAAATCTGCACCATACAAAGGCTTGTGAAGAAAGGCATGTAAAAGAAAAAAAAAAGAAAAAACTTTAAAATAATTTTTTGAAGAAAAACTGTAGCAGCTAAGATGTTACTTTTATCCCCAGAAAATCATCTTAAACCTGAATTTTAAATATACTACATGTAAGTACTTTTCCTAGTGATCAATTTTTGTATTGGACATAGAACTTTTAAAAGAACATTTGAAAAACAAAACCATTTAAGATCAATCCTTTCTTTGTTTACACAGAAATAAATGGGCTTGAAAAAATAATGAATATTTATCTTGCAAAATCTATGATGTCAGATACAACATGATACATGGCCTTTGGTGTCAGTCATATCTTCTGTATACAAGTCCTGAGAGACTCTGGTCCTCAGGCAGATTGAAAAGACTTTCAGTTCTTCCATACAGTATTTCCAGTAGTTAATTCAATTGTTAATATTTAATAGCAAACAACCCCAAGAACTGCTGCAACCCTTTTCCAAAGAGCTCCTAAATGCGGAAGACCGTTATATATTTGCATATATGAATAATCACTTAATAAACAATGTTATTTGATTTTCAACTCTCCCCCCAGCATTCAGTACATGGATAAGTAGACTCTTGTTCACAGAATTCATGTGACTTTTTGACCAGTGGACCTGTACAATTAAATGTACAGTCCTGCTACAGTCTTAGTAACTGAACCTGGTGTTTGCCAATTCTTTTTCCAGTCTAACTGTCTTATTAGTTGACAGATAGACACCTGGACTTCATAAGAGATGAGAGTTACCCTATACATTCTTAAAGTGGGATTTGTGGACCATGTTTGAAAAGGAAAAACCATGGAAGGATGGTTAATAAACAGGGCCACAGCATGAAAGTTACATTCCAGAAACAGAATTATGAATTTTCAGGCCATCAAACTCTAGCAAGACAGAAATCCAACGACTTAGGTTCTTGAATTACAACAGCCTTGCTCCCAAATGCAAATATGCTTGTACATAAAGTACAATCTCAATTAAATCCACCTTTAGGTCTACGAAAATTTCAAGGCATCTCAGAAAATTTTCCATGTTATTCAATCTGTGCAAACTAAGCATTTTTCCAGTGAGATCAGATACCAAGACCAGAAACCATCCCAAAAAACTATAATTTCTACAAGACCTATTTCACAGTTCAACATCTTACTACACCTATGCCTAACAGTTTCTTCTGTCATGCCTGAGTCACACGAGAAAGGGCCCTGGGCAGAGAGAGGACTGGCTCCTCTTTCTGCAGGCTTTTTAAAATGCTCAAGAATGTAATAGGCTCAACTCAAGACGTATTTCCTTCCCAAATATGATTTCACAGGAGAGGTGGTGAAAAAAATTCTGAGATGTTCTTCCTTCTCATTTCCTACAATCCTGTTGTAGACAGAGAAGTCATTGCGATCTTAAGCTGTGTCAGACTAGGAATGGGACGCTGGTGCTGTCTACAGTTCACTAGTAAGTTCAGGAGTTTTTTATTAATAGAATTTTAAATACAAATCTTTCATATTTTAGAACACTATTTTAATGATCATTAATATTTAAACTACTAAAAACTCCTTACCAATATTTTGACCAACTAAAATAATTTGACGAAATTTTTCATTATAAAATGTAACCACCTGAAAATGCTACCTCCCTATCAAAGGTTATTTCTGTTAGCTGAATATCTGCAAGTGGCAGTAAATCACTAAAATGTAATGTAACCATACATATAAAACTCCCTTTTTTTTGAGACAGGATATTTCTTTCAGTTTTGTACAGTGTTTTTGAAAGAATCAAAACCAAATACATTCTTTGCAAAATGATCTCCCCCCTTCAACATATCTGACTTTGATTTGGTACAGCATAGAAGATCAGCAGTCAGCAAGGCATGATGACTTCTCGGTTCTTTATAATAGAACATGGCCTTTAATGAGCCAATAAAGCCAAAGCCCGTGAATTTATTTCAGTACATGAACCTAAAGTTATAGTATGGTTTTACTAAATAATTTAATTTTACATAAGAAGAAAACAGTTCTTTCAGTAGCACAGGATGATTAAGATGCATGACCACAAAATCAAAACAATGCTAGGCAAGCTATTATCTCATTAAAAAGTTATCTTCTATGGATTTATAATTCCAGCTGTTAAATGCAGAACCTATGTGCAAAGCCTCTATTATGACGTAGGAAAAATAATACAACAGGATTTCTTCATCAACCTGATACGCTGCTCCAAAAAAAATTGCCAACTTTTTTAATAGGAAGAACTTGGCTTCTAAGATTTGGTACCTCAAAAAAAACTATATTCAACTTTTATTAAACTCTGCAAACCCCAAAAAGCTATTAGAAAGCCAAAGATCATATAAAGTTTCAGGTGTACCAGTTTAATTTTAGTGAATCCCAAGTGAAAAAAAAAAACCCTCAGCATCTGATAAATTTGTTACTATTTAAAAAAATTATTTTAGTGACATCTGATTTTGCTCTCAGATACACAATAAAGGTATTAAAGTATGTAGGAAAGACTTACACATGGAAAGAAATATTGATGTTTAATTCTGCAATGAGAATGAAAATGAAACCTCCTTCTGCCTTTCGTTAAGCAAAAAATTAATGGACATCCAAAAGGGACCATAGACTGACAATTTCTTCTAGTGATTGTAACAAAATACTTCTGCAACAATGACCAAAAAAAAGAGAAGAGTTTAAAAAAGGTCTAAAGAGAGAAAAATAGCAAAAAAACCAGCACAAAGAGCAGTAGCCACCTGAAACAAAGTAAGTAAAAGGACTGCTTGTGCCCAGTATTTTGGAAGAAATTGTTCAGGAACAGTTCATCCATGTGAAAATCTGAGTCATATAGGGCTGCAAAGGTCAGTGAGACCTCTGGTGATCAAGTCAGTAAGTACCAGTTACACATGCTAGGCTGTCTTGAAGTGAAATTAAAGTGTAGACACGACAAATCCTATTATTTATACATAGCAAGAAACACCCAGCTTCTTTTGTTATAATACCTCTACTGTGCTGGTTTTTTATTGCTCTCCTAAACTCTCCCACTACTCCCAAAGTAAGTAGCTCTCAAAGACTTACAACAATATTGTGAAATAATAAATGCTCCCTCTGACCCTTACCTGATACCAGGAGCACTACCTATGACTTTGGAGGTGATCGTATTAAAGATCTTGAAAACTTCCTGTTACAAACATCTGTTTCATTTTGCCTGCTTTGAGCATGTTTGTGCTGAGCTTCTGGCCTGTGCCAAGTGTCAGTTTCAGGCTGATTAGTAATAATTACTGCAGTAGTGGAAGCAGTAATAAAGGTTTAGTATCAATAGTTAATTTTTTTGTTGTTATTGACTGAACAGTTCATATGAACGTTGCCAGAGTGTTCCTTGTGGTATCTGTGAAAACCAGCTCCAGTATTGTCAAGCCAGGACATAAGCCTGCTTGCAGAAACATGTTAGAACTGCAGAACTACATTCCCTAAAGCTTCGGTCAGAATTGAAGGTGCACCAGCCTGATGGGGCTGAGGTTGAGGAGGCAGTCGTTTGCAAATGTTTGTTCTTACAGCCAGGAAGAGAAATCTGATGACTGCAAGGGAGAAGAGATTTATGGCAAATACAGAGACCGGGAGTTCAGACGGACATCTCTGTCACAGAGAAAATAGGACTGGAAAAGAGCACTAGTGGCAGGGACAGTAAATTCAGTGAGAGATTCAGTATGTGGTTTTCACCATGAATAAGAGAGAAGATGCCAGAGACAAGACAGAGACAAAGCTCAGATGGAACAAAACTGCATTATGGCTCTGAAGGTTCCTCTGTACAAATGGACCATGAGGATAAGAATTTCATGTACCTTCTTTAAAAATGGCAGCATCTTTATTACAGGGATGTTAATTCTGCACAAGCATGCACTCAGTCATGGCATTTCCTCCCTTGTAAGGCTCATAGTGGAACTTTAGGTTGTTCTTGTTGTGATTGCTCCTTTCTCTGTGATTCAGGTAAAAAGGGGCAATTTCAGGATGAAGTAAAATATTTAGAGTAGCATTCTTCTCTCCTAATACCTACAAGGTAAAGAACCTGGAGGGATAGACTCCTGCTCATGTCAGTATAGAAAATGTGGCATATCTAGATCATAACTCAAACTATCATTTTATAGATGTGCTGCAGGATAACAGAAATCTCATTACAGAAGGACCAGATTTTTCCTGACAAGAGAAATCTACATGATCAGTTCGTGTGGAAAGACTATCACATACATCTCCAGAGTCAGGCAAGCTGAACTGCACTCTTTAGAATGGAATGGAAAGGTCTGCAAAATGCTCAAAACTGACATCAAAGAAACTCTGAATGGACCAAATGTTACACCATTTTATGTTTCCTGATGTTCTGGCCAAATCAACATCAGAAGAAGGGGTAAAAATATTTCTCTTTTCTAAGATATCTTTTACAAGTCTTTTTAGTATCTTACAAAGTGGAAATAAAACCACCTATTTAAAGAAGTAGGGAAAAATACATCATCACTGTTTTGGAACTACCTATTTGGTACCTATTTCAGTGATCGACACAAAAAGACCAGAAGTAAACCAGTACTTCTGTTCCAGAGGCTAAACCAGTCACGAAGACAAGGAATTCCCAGAACCATCCATCAAAGGACAAAACAAATACTGAATAGCCACTAATGACAAGAAAGCAAAGAAAGGAAAATCAACCCCCAAAAAAGCAAGCAAGCAACCAACCAACCAACCAACCAAACTACAACCACCACCACCCCCCTCCCCCAGCACCAGCATGTGCTCATGGAATCAAGAAACATATCATGCATGTGTACGCCCAAGGGCAGGGCGTTGAAGCTAACATGCAATCTCAGGTACAGAATTTCCTGGCTACTGAAAACAATTTGAATATACTCTAATTGTTCTTTGTGTGATACTTACATACTAAACAGGCTGCATGTATATATATTTTGTATAACTTTCAAGGATGGGTTGCAGGTTTTAAATGAAATATGAAGCATGAAAAATTTCAAGAAATAGCCATTAGCAGCCCAAACAAATTTTGTTGCCAAGTAACTTCAAAGTATTGCCTGTGGTTCTTTCTCTGGTGTTATTTATGGCATCTTCATCAGCCTGTATACTACTGGAGCAAAAGAACTCACTTAGTGTACGAAATGTTAACACAAGGGGATACTTGTATGGCATGTTTGTGATACTTAATGCGGGTATTAAACATTCTCTTCTTCAGAAGTCAACATGTGAAGTTTTCCAAATTCTTTCCCTATTCCCTTTGTCTTCTAAATTTAATTACTTCTGAGAGGAAGATAATTAGAACACCCAAAAGCTAGGTGTTTCTTTAGATTTTTAAAAATGGAAGTTCCTCATCAACCCTTTAAAAACATAGTTGTGTTAACAAAGAATACACCCCTTTCCCCTGCCACCCAAATTCCTTCATTTTAGTATTTTACACTTCCTCTCTACCTGCTTTTTTCTCCTAAGAAAAACTTCTAATCTTCTGGTTTGTTGAATATGGTCACCTTAAATTAAATTATCATGAAATACATGATATTTACCTGAAATTATTTTCAGGCAGAGAAGGAATCTCAATGATTATTTCAAACACCTGCTTTCTTAGGACATTCTTATTTTCATAGATGTTTCTACTCTATCAAGTTTAGTCACAAGGATAGGGTGGGGATAAATGTTTTTTGCTAAGTAGAACACAAAATAAGGAGTCCCAATTTTTCAGTCTTTACTGCAGAGTAATAATTATTAGAAACTTCTTCCTAGACTCCTTGTATTTTAAATTTTATCTTTTTAAAAATTATCTGGTGATGCTTACCGCACTGGTGCTATGTTTTCATGAGCTGACTATTTCTTTTTTCAAAAAAACCCTTTAAAGGTCTTACACCTCCCTTTCCCTTTCTTAGCCAAAGCTGTAATCCAATATCCCTTTTCCCCTCTAAAAACTCTTCTTCTTTTCCAAAAGCAAGAACTGCAGGTGAAACTACTGAACAAATATCTTTGATTGTCCAAAATAAGGGTGGTAAAAATAATGCAGATTCAGGTCTGTGGTTCTCCTTAGGCAGAAGAAGATTCTGAAGGGGAAAAGGAATTCTGGCTAACAGGCATTGTTGGATATATTTAACTCATTTTCAAGCCTTGATGAGAAGTCTTGGCCTTCTGCGTTACTCAGACTGGGCCTTCTTGCCCCAGCCTGCATAAAAATTGAGTATTTTCACTCAGTCTTAACAAACTTGTGTGTCCTACTGAACGCTTATTCTATTGAAGAACTACTAAATTTAGTCTTTCACTCCTGTAGTTCTCCATATATACCCTTAACTGTGAAAATAAATAAAACGACAGAATATTCTGCAAAGGGACTTGGGGCTGTAAGTGCATCAGAGAGGTGCAAATCATATAATAAAATAATGTCAATTGCAAAACCAATTACTCTTTCCATTTCCCTCCTTTGCTCTCCCTTCCCCTTTTACTGAATAATTACACTGGACAGGCGGTTGACACTCTTGAGTTGAATTGAAAGATTAGTTAATCAATAAAACCATTTCACTTCTTCAGTTTTATATGTGGGTCACTTGACAGCTCAGCTCCTTACCAAATGTAGATCCAAGCATCCCAACCAATGCTCCCTGTCTGTGAAAACAGTTGCCAGCACACCCAGGTTGCTGTTTCTAGATCGTTGTAGAAGTGACTAAGACAAGATAGCACATACAGTATCAAGTAAAAGAACTGCACCCTCTTCACTTATTCTCTTCTTATTCCTTCAGGGAGGAAGGCAGACCAACAAGAACAAACCTTTCTTTTTCAATGTCCTTCCTCACAAGGTATTATTATTTAAAAAAAAAAAAAAAGGAAAAAGAAAATATGGTGGTAAAGCAAAAAAAATGAACTATGCAGGTTGATGATTACAAGCAATAAGGGGACAAAATACAGAAAAGCTTTAGCAGAGACTGAAAAGAGCTGAGTTAGTGACAAGAGCTAATCAAAGAAAAAAGAAAAAAGAAAAGAAAAAAGAAAAGAAAAAAGAAAAGAAAAAAGGCTAACAAGTGGTGGTGGGAAGTCATCTGGGAAATGGTGTCATGGCCCCCAGAATCCCAATTTTTTTCAATTTCATATGTAGGGCTGAAGATCTTGTAGAGAAGTGGTTGACTCATCAGGTCCAGACTTGGCTAGATTGCAGAAGCCACCTGCAAGTATTTTTAAAATAGAGCTCCAAGGTTTTGAGTTCTGAAAACAATCCCAATTTTATAATCAAGGCTTTGTTTTCCCAAGTCAAGTTTTCTGTGTTCATTTAAAAGAAAAAAAAAAGAAGGAAAAAAAGAAAGAAAAAGGTTGAAAAGCTTTAATTCTAGACACTGCAGGAAACTTTTTTCTGAATCGAAGCATCTAACTTTTTTGAGGGTCACTTACCACCATTAGGAAAGACTGAAACAAAAAGTCATGTGCAAAGCGTAACTACCTCACCATGTGGCCAAATAAGCTTGATTCTCATCTTGCAGTGATTAATGGAACTTGATTGATTTCAGGAACTCTTCTCTTTCACACTGGAACAGCTACTATTGTTTATTCTGACTCAAAACAAACAAGAAATTCTTACACTGAGATGACTGACTTGACTCCTACTATATGACACAAAGTAATTCAGTTCCTCTGTACTGATCTGGATGTCCATTGCTTCAGCCTAAGCTCGGGAATATTAAAAGACAATGAAATGTAAAATGAACTTATTGTTGGAAACAAGATCTTCACATAACAGATTTTTTAATCTTTTTTTTTTTTAAGTGGACTTCTTAAAATCTGCTATAATTGCAGTGGAAAGGATTCAGAAATTCCAGCACAGTGTACTGTCTTGAATTTCTGTTACAGTGACATTTGACTGATTTATATTCTTCTTTTAGATTTTGCTCTAACCAGCACCTTTATTATATGACCTTTATTCTGGATGGCCTCCAAGGTACTATATACAATAGCTGCTTCCACACCACTACCTCAACTACAAGCCAGCTGACTTCTGTACTAATTGCTGGATTTGAAACTTCCTTTCCTCTATAAAGTTCCAATTAAGAGCAAAGTATTTAGAGTAGGTACTCTGGATCTAATCCAGGTTTCTAACTTTTATTTTGGGGAAGATGTTGCAGCCTGTTGTCTGCTCAGGGAGACAATTTAGCACCAACACAGTTAAAATACTCTCTAGAAGTGTGTAGTAAGGAGCAGCAAAACCAAGAATGCATGAAATGGAGTACTTCTATCAGAAATGCTAGCTATTTGCAGAATTTTTATGTCAACAGGACCAGTAAACAAGTGTTAATATTTCTAGTGGAAGGAGCATCCATGGGGAATTCAGTGTAGTTAGCTGCACAGAGCAAAGAATCAGATCGGAGAGGGAGTTGTGTCAGCTCTGGAGTGTCGGCAGTATGTGGCTGTCAGGAGTGTGAAATGGAGCTGCTTCAAAGCTGAGTAGGCTGTGACCTGAATGCTGCACGTCCATGCACTCAGTGTGAGAGGATCAATGACAGCATTTGCTGGGCTCTAGTCATCCCCTCTGCTAATGAAAGCAGTTCTGAAAGGCATAATGCAGGGCCTCTAGGCAGCCTAAAGCCTAGCATTAGCTGAGTTTGTTATAAGCTTGGCTGGCGAGTGCACTGAGTACCAAAGGCCCCCTCCTCTGTTGCTCTATCCCACCAGCTCCCCCCGGCTGTCTGTTTAGTGTCACTCAGCTGGGATGGATCCCGTTAAAGATCTGACGCTTAGCAAGGACTCAGAGGTGTCTGGAACGCCTGCCTCTAATCATAAACACCACAGCTGGCAATGATGTGGTCGAGGAAAAAAAAATCACCTTGATCCAACAGCACACATTCCCTTTGATGTTTCTGCAGTGAGTTCACTGCCCAGAGAGAAAGGTACTGCTTTAAAAAAAAATCAGGCTTGACATTCTCAAATCATAACCATATGACTCTCAATTCCAAGCTTAAAAAACCCCACAACCCAATCCCAGGAAAACACAACATTTTGTTCTCAGGAACTCAGGGAAGAAGCATCTGACAATGATAACATGAAACAGGTTTGGAAGATAATGGCAGTTTGAGAAGAAAACACTTCCAAAAATTCAGACTGCCACTACCAAAAATGGAAGAAGCCTTCTGCCAAAGATTGCAAACTGTGGTGACCTCAAGTAAGAGACTGTAGCTGATTCAAGGGAAAAATGAAACTTTTCAAAGACAACATTGCTTGTGCTCTGCCACTGTTTATAAGTGCCTTATGCCCTCCTGCCTTTCGGGGTGGCCTGGTAAATACAAGAGCTCTTCTGTATTTTACAGTCCTCTGCCACAAATTTCTGTTAAATATTCAACACTGTGAGCATGATTTTAAAATTTTTTTACCCAGGCAGGTTACAAAGAGAATTGTGAATCCAGTGCAAAAAGCTTATTATTTATTGTAGGGTTTTTTTGCACTGCCCCTCTGTTTCATATATAGTCACGAAATACACAAATGCCCTATTTATTTTCATACTGCTTGGATTTCTTGATAGAAAAACTACACTGCTTTCCTTGCATTGATTTCTTCCTAGACACAGAGTGCTGCATATACCATTTGCTAAAAATCTGGGAAAACTGTTAACTTTTGTTGTCTGACACATTCACGCTACTGTTTCCTTATGCTATGCCAACTATACTAACACAGATAAAGGGCCTCATTTGAACAATCCTAACACAATATATAGTCTAATTTTCTTTTCATTATTCACAGCAAGGGAGCATTACAATTAATAATGAAGCTCTTTCCAAGGCTATGTAAAGAAAATGGCATCCTAGACACACTGATGCAGACACTTACTTGCTCAGTACAAAAAGAAAAATTGAGAACTAACTTTGAAAAAGTCTCTAAAAATGCATCTCCAGAATCTGCCCTTATTTGAAAATTTAAATATCTAGCATTTCTGCATGGAAAATGAACAGCTGGCACAGCAGCAACTGCAAATAGTCATTTAGGGGTACTCAAACACATTTTTTGCCTTTCTGGATGTTTTTCTAAAATGTCCTTTTTCATGATTTCATATTACCCACAACGTTTACTTTCTCGTCCAGATAAAAAGCCAGATTACATTCCCTCAGAATCAAAAACAAAACTAGCAGCCATTCCCTAACGAGAAAAATAAAGACAACTCCATTACCTTTGGTATTAATATGCACTGTTCATTACTACAGCTCAAATTGATCAGAGCCATCCTGACACAACTAAAGCAGAGACGTGGCATCTTGTATACAAAACACAGAGCTTAAGAGTGAGTCTAAACTGCACTACCATGTCATGGCTGGAAAATCTGGGAGCTGTATTCCAAATCTGTATGAGGTTTCACAGGCTGTTTGTGCTGACAGTCTTCCCTGCAATTCTCTCAAATGCTGCAGATTCAGATAAGATTCAGATTTATGAAGTTTATGTACTGTTCTACAGTGGCACGCGTGTTCATGTGTTTGTGAAGGAAAAGGAGGCTAATTCAGCTGGGTTATGAAACATCAGCAATTTACATACCCCTATATGGCAATTTTTCTCTTATACTGTATGTAAGCAAAATACAATTAAATAATGGCCAAGATCTGCAGCTCTAGTGACACTTAAAAGAATGTGAGGAAGGGACACAAATCTGTCTTATTTCCTTGTGCACTAATCTCTTATTTTCAACCAGAAAGAACTAAACTCAGTACCAGAAAACTGTTACTAACATACTGTCATAAACACAGGTTAATTGATTAAAAAAAA
>VZRQ01001306.1:473063-501998 GCA_013397975.1 Machaerirhynchus nigripectus
AAAAAAAAAAAAAAAAAAAAAAAAAAAAAAAAAAAAAAAAAAAAAGTATTTCCTCAACCCTTGTGAAGAACAATGGATTTTACTGCAATGGCAGTTGTTTACCTCTGTATATGCAAGAGTTCAGGAGGTGAGAGTCAAGACATGCATCCAGTTCTTCAAGGAAAAATCAGAGCTATCCATCCAGTCTGCTCCCCTACTGTAGCTGAGTAATTCTAAGTTTACTGGCAAAGTCTAACATAAAATTCCTCCTTTATTACCTTACTTTCAAATGTCACAGGATAAAAACAATGAGAAATCATTCTAATCATTAATACAGTTTTACTGCAAGGAATATTTTTTTTGCTTCCATATTTTAATGTAACAAAATCAGTACAGAAATGTTACTTATCAGAAGCATTCCCCCAATAAAAAGCATAAGAGAATTCTGTAATATATTTCTTCCAGCTTCATTTTACAGATCAGATTTATTGATTACATGTTCTTGCATGGAACAACTAAATAAGACCCCCCCGCAAAAAAAAAAAAAAAAAAAAGCCAAACACTTCCCTAGTCACAAATGGATATGTATCCATTATGGTATCAGTTGGACTAGATAAAGAGGACTGCCATTCAAGAGAAGGAAAAGAAAAAAGTTTGGTTCTAGGTGGTGGTTTTTCTGCTTATACTACAATGAATATAACTGAGCTGATGACAAGTGAAATACTGTAGGACTGTGCCTAAAATGCATGTGGCCTCCACCTGTTGCACTGACTGCACCAACATTCAGTTCATCTTACCAGCACCTAACACTTAGACATTGTTTCAGTGCTCCATTTTAAAATACAGCACATTTCCTTATAAAAGGAAGTTTTTAATTCATATTCACCAAAAATGTAGAACATGATGACTTGTTACCTGACTTGATTTGCTAAATATCTTAGATTCCATGTAACTGGCAGGCCTGGTATGCAAAACATAGCAGTGTTTTGTCAGACCAGTGCAAAACTCCAGGATGAGATAGCAGTTCAATAAGAAAGCAAACGCTTTATAGCCCTTACAAGGCTGCAGTTCAAAGACAACTTCAGCCCTTCATTTCTAAACAGTCCAAAGCTGCCTTCAGACAGCTCACTCACACCATGACAGAGGAGGTTCCATCTCACACCAACTCTCTAGTGACCCCTCCAGATGAATCAGAAGAGAAATTGACAAGCTACAATGAAATTCTCAGATGACGGGAGGCTGGCTAGCTAGAGAGTTTAGGATGAGACACACAGGTCAAACAGAAGTCTTCAGGGATTCAAAAGCTCATGTTTCCTGCACCACTCCTCCTTTAAAGGTTGCAACGAATTCTGTCAAATTAAAGTGCTCAGATCCTTTCATTTATTTTACTTTTATGAGATGTGAATCTGAACTTCATTTAGAATTAATTGCACAAGTGATTATAAACCATTTAACTTGGGCACAACCATAAATTCCTGACACTGAAGTCTGGTTTGTGCAGATCCTTACTCTCAAGAAGCTCTCTACTAATACTGACACTGTTCATGTGGAGGAGGAAGAGTTTCGGAGCTACAACAGAAACCACAACACTGTGGCAAGCCCTCCACAACTTTTTTGTTTCTCCTGCTTTTGAAACGAATTGCCTCCTGTTGCTTTGTTTCTTTGCTGATTTTGGAAGCCTCATTGGGAACTTAATTTTTGTGCATACATAGTCTTCATATCACTCTCCAAAACTTCAGTGCCTGCATTCATTCTATGGCTTTTGCAGTACACAATCTCTGCTTGCAGAATGGCCTCACCAAGTGGGTACTTGGAGTAGTTTATGCTTTATGAAGTTTTCTCAAGGTTTTGCTTTTTGGGTGTTTTCTTACAAGAGGTGATTGAAAACAGAAAGGAAAAGCCTGGTTTTCTTTATTTTTTTCTCTCTCCTTTTTTTTTTTTTCCCCCTCCTTTAATACTCTTATTCTGAGACCATGTATGACAATACCTCTTGGAAAATTGCTCCTGTCCAGTAACATGCTCAAAGTACTCCTTTGCCAGAGGCATTCACTCATTATATAAATCAAACAAGCATACAAAAACAGACAAAAAGTGACTGGTAATGCCCAGCGAATTTCTGTGCTCAGCTGTGATGATTTGGTGCATTGCATGCAGATGTCAGGTATTTTTATAAAGAGCTCCATTGTGCAGGGCCCCACTACTCCTCCATTGCTCCCAGCACTCCCTTAAAAGGGGGGCAGTGGGCAGACAACCATTCCAGCTGGGCTTGGAACCTCGTCTGAGTCAGGAAAACCACAGCTCATAAGCAAAGAGGAAGCATAATGTTCTACAAGGACAAAACATTAGCAAAAATGTCACTCAGCCCCAGTTCCACATGTTGGCTGCCACGGCCTCTTCCTCCTAGCATGCCCGATTGATATAAATTCCATCTGCTCAGCAGCCAAGTGACAGAGAAGAAATACCGGCATCTGGTCTCTATTGCTGTCGGGTTTTTGTTCCATGTTAGACCTTAGCTAGAAACATATGAAGAAATGAAGGTGCTGGCAAGCGACTAAAAGGCTGCCCTGGCACAAATGAGACTTTCTGATGCTTTTCACACTTCACTCTGGATTTTTACAGGCAAAAAGGTGGAGGAGACTTGATAAACTAAGTCAGGAGAGCCAATGGGCCTGGAGGTCATTTGGTGTTTCTAACTTTTTTTTGAGTGTTTAAAACTGTAAAGCAAAACCATTTTTTTTAACACAACAGAAGGTAACGAAGTCACACAAGAATGTTGCTCTTCAGCTAGGATTTTTTTCTCCTTCTCTTAAACATCCACTGGTTTGGACCTGATCCACTAGCACTTTATATTCTCCTGAGAAGCAGCTGGAAAGTGCCAAACCACTAACCTTTTTTTCTTTTTAACCCCACTGTGTCCAGCAGAAAGCAAGTGCTTCAAACTAAAGAGAGAGAGCTATAGAGAAAACCAGTAACATGCATTACTGTCTGAGAAATGATGCCTGAGTGCTTTTTGAGAGCAGCTCCTGAAGAGATAGGGGAGATTGCGAGTCAGTGTGATTGCATGCATGTGTGTGTACATTCGAAGATTTCTTTGAGGAATGATTCCTCACACCAACAGAGGTGCAAGAAAAAATAAAGGTGTGACAGAGAGGAAGGTAAAAAAATAAAATACATTGGTAATAACATTGCAGGCAGAGACTTTTCTCCTTGCCAAAAAACAATTGGAGCCAAAAATGTAGGAAGACATTTTGTACCTAAAGAGATCCACAAAACAACACAGGATAGCTGGTCTGTAGTAAGGTAAAATATTTCTAAAATTTAAAGTGGAACCTAAATATTCCAAATCAATATAGAATTTATTACAATAAAAAATAGTGTTCAATTTCTCTACGATGCTTCCAGCCCTTGTTGGTCTCATATGATTCCCTCTGCAATACAGCATCCTTCTCTTTTGTGTGACAGGACCACAAATTGACAGAAAGAAATGAAGCGAGTGAACAGCTATCAGAACGACATTATAACACCAATGAGAGAGAACACATGTAAGAGAAGAGCTCTCAAGAACATATAAATATATAATAGAGCCCTGGAATACTTAATAATTAATTGTGAGGAAGAAGCTTTTATTTCAACAAAAAGAAAGGCTTCCAACCAGCAACCCCATGAGAGTGGAACAGTCCAGTATACTGATGCCCAAAAGGCAGTTCCATGCCAGTTCTTCACAGGGCGAAGTTACCCTTTCATACTTGGCCAGGATCACTTCAACACACTGTCTGCATTTCATCCTCAAATAAATCTGAAGTAGTACCTGCCTTCTGTCGTGATTCCCTGACTGCAGTGGAATTGCTCCCAGTGACTTCAATGGGCTTTGCACCTAAACCAATAAAGTCAGCAATCTATTTTACCTTGTAGATTATGAGTATTACAAGATCTCATAACTAGGGGTCAAATATTCCACTGTTGGTTCACCTCACTGAAGTGTTACTTTAGGGAAGTTAATTCTGCTAACTTAGTGTTCCTCACTGGAAATTATTACTCAATTTGTAACCCAGATGAAAAGTCTTAAGTACACATGTGAAGAATCAGTGGTGCTCATCAATTAATAATGTGCCTCCATACAATCAGTGGTTTAGACTACTACAAAGAGTTTGAAAGAAGTATTCCACCTTCAGGTCTCTTGGCATGGGATGCCTCCTTCTAAGAGTTGTCATTTAATCACCATCCAAGAAAACTCAGTACAGGCACTATAATGCCTTGCTCAAGGCATTCCTGCAGTGCCGCTCCTGCAGAAAAATCCTGATTTTTGCTGATTTATTAGAAGGCCAGGTTGGATCAGGCCCTGGACAACCTGTTTGAGTGAAAGCTGTCCCTGCCTGTGGCAAGCACTCTTGTAAGTAACTTTATATTAGCATATAATTCAAGCTCCCTATTCCAAACAGCACCATATTAACATCAATACAGCTGTTAAATTGTGCAGGTTGCTTCGGCCCCGTTTCTGCTTAGGCAATACGTAAAGCAGAAACTGTCTTTATCCAACAGCTACAAAAGCAGTGTAGCAACTACCTATGTATCACTTCAAAGCACCTCTCCGAAGCACTACCTTTGTTCATGGGACCTGACTTTTTTTGCCTTGACTCTAATGATTTCCTGTTCACAGACTGCACCATGCTTACAGTAAGTTCCTTCTAAGCAAGAGGCTCAGGTAACAGTAAGTTCCCAGCCAGAGCTTCTAAGGAAAGGAAGCATATTATTCTCAAAGAGAAGGGCTTAATATTCTGTTATGAAGAATAATGGAGTAAAAATGCAACCTTTTATAACAAGGTGACAACCAAAGTCACTTCTATCTTCCCTCCCCTTCCCCTGTATCAGGGGTAGCTGATACAGAATCTCAGTTGTCATTTTATACAGATTTCTGGAGGATGGACATCATTGAGGTGACTACCACCGTAACAATAGAGAGTAAGACAAATTTTTTAGCGTTCAATAGATGTGTGTACGTAATTACTACATATAATGGTTCAAACTAACTCCAGGGTTACACTTTCAGTGAAATCAACATGGCTGAGTGAGACCTGACTTAAGACAGTTTGTAAGGTGTCTCACTGTCTGCAGCAGACAACATTATACCTCCCAAAGGCAAGGCTTGGCACCCAGTCAGCGATGAGAGGGGACAATTGAGCTGCCTAGCGCTGGAACCATCAGCGCAATTTCCCACAAGTCAGGAATATGAAACAGCACAGCTGCTGGGATGAGTGAATAGCTGAAGGAGCTTATGTGAGCTTCAAGAGCAGGCCTGAGCTGTGCTCCACTGTGAATGACAAGTGATGGGCCAAACCACTGGGGAGCTACCGGTGAGTTATTAATGGTGACAGGTACACTACCTGGGAGACAGGTTGAGAGGGGAAAAAGATTATTTATAAGCGAATAGTTAACAGCTGTACCCACTGCTAAGCATTACATGGATGCCACAAACTGTAGAATTCAAATCTTGGGTTATTCAAGCACGAACAACTGCCTGTCACCAAACTGCAATGCATCGGTACAAATTAAGGTGGGAGAGACAACACGAGGCTGGAACGATGCCTTGCTCAAGTAGGCAATGTCATCACAGAGTGCAGATAAGAGCGAGAGAAGGGGTGAGATAACCATGAGGTGAAATATGGTTCTTAATAATAATGATGAATTTGCAAGAGCAGCTTTTTAATTTTTCCTGAGGGCTTTTGGAAGAGAACAGATGCTGAATATGTCCTGTACTGACATGAATAAATGGGGGGGAAATATAATAAGCAAAAGAAATATTTTCAAAGAAGTTTTCTTTTGAAATGAGAAGTAATATATTTCTATTGTGGAGATAATTTCTTCTATCTCCAACCCCCTCCCAAGTTTGAAAACCACATTGTTAAGATTATAATATAACGTTCTTACAATACCTACAATAATATAGTCACCTAGTTTTTTCCCAAAGGAATGAAGCATTGTAGTACTGAGTATATTATGAGTGGCCTGAACAAAAATCTTTCTAATCTATTTTTCTTGTACAATCCTGTACCAAAAGAAGCAGGGAATACAAACCAAATAAAACCCCAAAATATCCAAAAAACCCCAAACACACAAACACCCCTCCCCCCACCCCCTCAGGATTTTGGAAATGTCTTCATAATGTGAACATAATCATGAAAGAAACTGGTTTTGAGTCCTTTCCTATTCCACTGCAAAGATATGTCTGTGCAGTAACTCCTTACATACAAGAAAAAACCTAAGAAATAATTAGATGGCTTTTTTTGTGGTCTTCTAATGCGTTAGAGCAGTTAAATACTTGCAAGACCAGCCAGGTGCCAAGACAATAAGCAAGTGGTTCACTGACTTCCAGGTTTGCACAAAGTACAGGCTGGAAATCGTTCACTAGATATCTGATCAGAGACACCTTTTACCTGCAACAAAATGTGCCAAATGACTAATCTTAAAAAATAATAAAAAAAAAAAAGTATGAGGAAAAGCATTAACAAACCAAATGCTTAAGCTTAAAATTCAGTTTTTCTTGAGATAGAGTCTCACACAGATTGCAAAATGGTAAGGAAAAAAGAAGGCTAGTCAGCAACAGCTGGGTTTCTCCAAGGTGGAGAGACAAAACTGTTTATATCTATGGTTACTGCCTCTTCTCATTTCTATGCCACAGGGACACTGTGCTCTTGCATGCTCTGGAGGAGGGAGATATGTGAGCCAGAAAAGGTTCACACTTCAAAAAGCTTCTAAGGCTTTAAAATATAATGGCGGAAAAAAAGCAAATAGTCCTCTGAATGTGTGTGTTCAGGGTGGATGTGATATAAGTCAGGCTTACTCATTACCTGCTTTCTGATATTCATAATATTTAATTATTTCCCCCTTTCTGTTTCACTCTGGTTCTTATGGAAAGCTGCTATGATTCCTCAGTGTCTGAACTTCTCACACTGTGAATCAATACTTAAATATATAGTCAAAGCAAGTGAGTCAGTTACATTTTATCTTAACAATTGATCATTAAAGTATTTTTATTAAATACTATGCTTTGTGGAAACTGCTTTTCACACAACTTTTGGGCATAAATGAAACACAACATCATTTTTAAAGGTTTAGTAAGAGATTCAGGAACTGAACATAAGTTGAATTTGGCATTAGTAGCCTTCTGAAAATACTACACTAATATCCCCAGATAGTGATTAAACCCTTGTCTCCTTTCCATCCTATTTTTAATTTTTTTTTATGCTTAAAAGTCACATGCTAGAGGACCTGGTCTAAAGGCATAGGAAACCTAAGTCAAATTTTGAAGAGTGAAATTTGAAGTTAATTCCCTCTGCTTTACTGTCAAAAAGCATGGAATTCATAGTGAGCAAGGTGAACATAGTTTTGATCTTCACATTTCAATTAAACCTTACTGCACAAGTTTTTCCATTGGTTACAAGCAGTTTGCCTCTAAATGAGAATTTTCTTTCTTGTATTCATAGATGGAAATTGACATATCATTTTCTTTAATTTCTCATTAGGGGTAGGTCTGTGAATTCAGAAGCATGTGTTTTGATATCCAAGTTTGCACGGAGATATCAGTGCCTGTTGCTATCATGCCCAGAATGTAAAATCATAACTTATTTTTAAAAACTGTAAATGCAAAAAGAATAACTTCAAAGTTTTGTTTGCTATCTTTCAGCAAAAACAAACAAACAAACAAACAAAGTCACAAAAATTACTATAAAGCATATGGTGCAAACCATGAATGTGTTTATTTTTTATTGGTCTACATTACTTACCATATAATTTGGTCAAAAATAATACTCTAAGGATTATGCAGAACACTGCATTTTTTTCAGCTTCACACACCAAGTCCATCAACCAAAGCAGGTCTCCTTTTTTTCCTCCAAACAAAATGCAGTACTATCTGTTTTTTATGGATTCATTATGAGTTCTTGAGTGACACAAAGGACAAGCTGCCAATAGAAATAAAAAGCCAGGATACTAGGAACGAGAGCTGGTTTCTAAACATGCCAAAGTTTGTTGGAAATGTAACATACAAGGACTTTTCCTCTCCCTGTATTTGATTCTAGATGTACTGTGTTCCTCACACTACCCCAGCTGGTCATGTATGAACAAGTACTTCAACCATTTTTGCAAGCCTCCTCCTCTTTTTCACAGAAGATATTTGGTAAATTATGTCTGCATGTTTCAAAGGGAACAGAAACTCCTTAATTTGTACATACCTTAATTTGTATGTCCTATGTATTCAGGTTAGCAGGCTGGTCAAAGTCTTGGCTCCCTGTGCAGCCAGAGTCAAAGAGTTGTGCTCTAGGGTGGCCTGCAGCCACCCAGCTAGAGGGAAAGGAATCGGGGATGCAGCAGCTATCCATAGCTGATCAACAGACAGTGGGGAGGTAATGTCAGGGTGGGAAAGGACCTTGTGCTCACCAATTATTTTTTCCACATACCCCACAAAAGTGTGGCTTGGGACAGGAACGAACGAACGAACGAGAAAGAAAGAAAGAAAGAAAGAAAGAAAGAAAGAAAGAAAGAAAGAAAGAAAGAAAGAAAGAAAGAAAAAGAAAGAGCAACCTGGAGTAAAGAAGTTAAGATCTTACTTTAGGGAGGCTCTGATCATCACAGAAAATTACAAAACTGATTTGGAGACCTCATGATGAGAATCTGCTTTATTATTGAATCTCCATTTGTATAACATGCGATAAAGAATCCACAGCTTGGGTTTGAGAGATGTAATACACATCTGTGCAGAAAAAGATAGCATCTACTCCAATGAAAACAATTAACAATAAAGAAAGAATCTTTAGAAGTCCAGAATTTTTAATTGAAACATACTTTCTCATACAGTTCTTACAACCTCCTATTCACTTATTTTCAAGAAAAGGGCAGTGCATACAGGAAGAGAACTGTTATGTGACCTCAGCTGACCTACATACATTCACTGAGACCCCAATTCAGAAAAATATACAAGCATACGCTTAATGTTAAACATGTGAATAGAACATTGTTGATGTCAAGGGTACTAACTGTATCAGTACTATTATACTAATTGTATAAGGTAGGTTCTTATGCACCTTGCTAAATCAGCAACCACTTTCTGACAGTCTGAGCTGTTCTCTGGGTAAAAAATTAAGTTTGGCTCCCTATGGCTTTCTATCTCTACAATAAGCTGAGAACTCTTTTGGTTTGCATCTTTATAATCTCTTTCTTCCCTGCTGCTCTACTATAGTTTCTTTGGTGCTGCAAAAGGGATGTATTGCTTTTTCTCCAGTATCCCTCTCTGTTATGTGGCCACGTACACAAAGCATTCAGAGACTTCATAGATTTTGAGGACTTTCCTCCCCATCTCTTGAACTAATCTCAAAATAGTTATAAAAAGCATTGTTATATGAGTTGTGTTCATTTGAACAGCTAGATAAAAGCAAACAAACAAACAAACAAAGAAGGACTTTCTACAGTGCAGTAGCTGCTGAAATTCCAATACAATTATCTTGTATGAACTGAGGGTAAACACTGCTGAAGTGAAAATGGGTACCTTAGTAAACGACTTACAGAGTACTACAGCATAAAGCAGACTGGTGGTGGAAAAGCCTTACAGACACACACCTGAAAACTGATGTGAGTGCTGGAAATACATACTGTGTTACTGAAGTTATTATTCAGGCATGGGAGTATATGTATAATTTCATTTTGAATTTTCTTGTGGAGGAACTTCTGAAGCACCTCAAACTGGATTGACATTAAAATTCTTAAAATGTGCTTCAAAGCCTATAAAAATCTCCACTGCACTGCTACTTCTCTCCTGCTCCAAATGAATCTCAGCATTGATACAATAAGCAGTTCTATGCTAAGGTATTATATTTTCCTTGAACTATTTCATCCTTCAGGTTAATATTGACCCAAAAAACCAATAAACAAAAGAAATTTTAAAAATTCTCGAAAAAAATATTTTTTTTCTGTAACTCCAGAAAAAGTGAGAAGTTCAGGTTACTTATGTTAAAATGTTTCCATGACCCGATGAGAGAGCTAACTGTATTCCAGAAGAACAGATATCCAGATATCTTTCCAAATACCAGAGGAAACTTCCACTTCCTAATTGCTACAGGACAGTATTAATACCACATGCAATAATGATGCACTATGCACAGCAACAAAATTAGCAACTTGACATACATACAGGGTCACAAGACCATACACTTCATAACACACCATGTTCCAGGCTTTGAAAATATATACAATGAGGTATTATGAGACACTCTTTCAAGATTCATCTTTAGCTCATCCTGTGCAATCAATTTGCTAGCCATGTCTGGCTGGGGGGGGACACAGGCTTCTCAAGCCACAGCCTCCAAATGAAGACTGGAAGTGACTAGGTCCAAGATGGTAGGAACATCATAATCGGCTGCTATTCTGTCTCTGGACAACCCCACATCTGCTGGTCAGTTGTCCCAGAAAAGCTTCCTACATTCTGTAATGTCCAGGTTCTCTGCAGCCTCACAACAACCACAATTGTGTGAGCAATCTGCTACAGACATTATTAATTCCTTGCTCCTTTTCTACCAAGAAACATATCTCTGCCTCCATCTGTGGCAGAAAATGAATGTCTGTTACCTCACAACTCTGAGCCTACAAATGAGAGAGAGGAGGTCTGTTTTGCATCCTATGGTGCTGTTTCAAATGCTTCTATCAAGAGGAAACCAGCTCCCACATGGAAAGCAACTAAATTAGTACTAGTTAAAATCTTTAACCCCAAATTTAATTTTATTTTATGAAATCCTTTCTAAAAGACAAAATGGGTTGGACAAAAGCATTTCTGTGGATCACAACATTACATACTCAGCATGAACCGAGCAAGTTTTCCCAGGCATTGCCCTAGCTACTTCCAAATAGTCTGAGAGCTTTTAATGGAAAGCCTGCTGCAACACAAGCTACATGGCAAGCAACCTAATGAGTGGCCTTATTTCTTCCATTCCTGTTTGTCAGCACCATATGTCAACTTGGACACAACTTAAAGACACCCAATATCCAGAATGAATGGATAAAAATGTAATTACGTTAATTCTCCTACCATATCTACATCACTACTCAAGCTATACAGATACAAACAAATCCAGCAAGCTGACATACACTGGGCCAGCAGTCTTAAAAATCTACTTGTCCTACAAGTGACTTCCTTCTCTGCAGACAGCTGCCAGTCAGTAACAGAGGTTTCCACACCCTTTTTCCACACCCTTTCCCGTAGATGGAATGCAAGACTTCAGGATGCAATTCTGGCAAGATTCATCATGAAGAATCCACAAAGACTGGATAGAAAAAGGCGTATTTTACCCTACTATAAAAGGTAAAAATGAACTAATGAAACAAAATCTTTCTCTTCTATTTGCTAAAAAGATTATTTTAAAAAATATTTACTGAAATTACTGTTCCAGTGGTGGTGATGTTTCAGAATTTGACTAAAGAATAATCATAATTACACATTCTTTTTCATTAGAGGATCTCAAAGCACTTCATAAACATTAATTAACAACATCCAAGTATAAATTGGGATGATTAGAACATTTTGTTAAAGCTGTGGGGGAGGAAAAGAAATCAAGCTGAAGCACAAAGGACTCGAGCAGCAAGTTAATATATTAGAGCCAGTAGTATAATACACACTTCCTGGCTTCACGTTAAGTATTCAAAATTCTAGAACATGGTGCAAAATGACAGGCAAATCAGAGAAGATGTTTCAGCACAAGAAAGAAAAGTAAATTTCTTAATTAAAATATAGGCATTCATCTTCATTAGAATCAAAATGTACCTTGATAAGTAAAAAGGGTTTGTCTGTCTACATTCAATGCTGTCCTCTTACTGCCTAGAAGGCAACAGTAAGTGTTAATGACATTTACCCCTCCTAATAAGAGTCACTCACACTTCACTGTTATTCCTTGTTATTGCTCAGGACAGGCACTAGCACCTCACTGAAAGATCAGGGCTGCAAGGGAAAGAAGTCCCCTTGAGATCCCCTGGACTTCAAGAAAAGCAGTAAATCAACTGATGCTGGACAGATGACAAGTTTGATTCTCTGTGGCCCTTCTTGATCCCTAAGTGTCTGTGGACCTAAATTTCATAAGTGCCTGAAGTCAGGGCTGACACACAGACAACCAAAACCACATCTAAACTCAAAGCAAGAGGTTTCTAAACTGGAAAAAAAGACTTGAATCCATTTAAATGTCATGGTCTGGACTCCATAGTCTCTAATTGAGTTAATCTCCATTGATGTGTAGCTGAATGGTTAATATCACAGCCTTATCACCTCCAGAACTATGTTCTGAATTCAGCCCAAGGTTCTCTGTAAAGAGAGTAGTCTATAAAAAGCAGAAATTCTAATCTCTGAGCTGCTTTTTGTGAGAAGAATTATCTTAATTCCTCAGATTCTTGGCACAACCCACTCCCCTCCACAGGCACACATATATTTCCCTTCAATCAATAGCTTTATGCCCTTTCTTTTTCTTTATTTTATAACAGGTCACTGCATTTATCACAAGAAAATCGAGGTAAACAGTAACCCCAAGATCCTGTCCACAACTCAGTGGTCATATTTCTTTGACATAGTGCAGGATATGTTCTGGTAGAGGCTTCAACATGGCATTGTCAGAAAGAAAAGTGATTTTCCAGGCTACAAGGAAAGCCATTCTCTCCCCTCCCTTCATCCACAGAGAATCAATCTCAAAACCAGAGATTTTTGTCAAAGTCACATACAATCACAATCTATTAGAAATACAAATATAATTTATAGATTGTTAAAGTACATGTATATATATATAAGTGTACGTATATACACATACATACACATATATATACACACATACATATTTAAAGGGAAAAGATCTGTGATCATAAATGGTTAATAGAAATTCAACCACATTCTGAAGCAAGAAAGCTGGAAATAGTTTCCTCCTTGGCTTACCTGCCAAGACCCAAGTTCAGGGCTGTGTTTCTTCTGAAATGCTTGATGGCATCACTCACACCTAAAACAGCCTAGGGAGTGAACTATTCCTCCCACCTCCTTCATCCTTCACTCTGCTTTGGGTGTTTGTGATTTCATACACTATCACAAGAGAGACACAGGATCATGAACTCAAGCCTTGGCAGGTGAAGAGATTTTCAGCTCCATTTTAAAAAGCAAGCACACATGGTCCTGGCACATGCCTGACAGACCTTCAGTAACAGCCATTTCCATGCTCTGCAGTCTAGTAGCTGTGCAAAAAGTACATCAGTGGGATCACAGCTTCTCACCCCTAGTACTGCAAACAGTCAGTACACATTCCAGGTAGGACAAACATACCTACACTAAAGTCTCTCTCTCTGGTTCTCTCTCTTTTTTTTTTGACTTCAACAGCTATAAACATTTTCCATTAAAAGGCCACCTTTACATTTCTGAGCAATGTGAAGCACTATGGCTATCAAGGCTAACTATTTCATAGAAGTCATTAGGAGCGAGCATGATGTATATTGCTGTTGATCACCAGGGGTTATACAGCCCTCTGCTTCATTACCCTTGCAAGGTACAAGACACAGAGCAGCAATAGTACAGCTCTCCAGCTGCACATATTCTGGAAAACCCAATGATCTTTACATATACTGAGACATCTGGTGTTACGCAACTTGTCCTGGTGGCATTCAGAAGTGTCGACAAACTCTCTGCACTTTATTTTTATTGTTGCTTGGTTAAAGTGTGAACTGTCATGATAATATCCTCATGTAGTACTAGCGTGATCAGTAGTGTTACTATGAGAGGTATGGCACCAAAAGCGTCAGAGAGATGTTAGGCAAGTTAGTGCAGGTACAGAGAAAATCTGAAAGCACCTCACACTATAGAACAAGTGGCATTGCTTTGCACAAACACACAACAATGCTTCCTGCTGGCTCGCCAGTTGTGCTTTGTTTCCTATCTCCCTTTTCAGTACTTTAAGGTTTATCTGAGCTTTTTCCACCCTGTGTTTAGGGTGAAGATAGTCATGCCTAGATTAGAACAGCTAAGAAGAATACAAAAGAGAAAGGGGCATAGAAGAGAATCTCTGTTCCACAGAAGTGTAGGGGAGTCATACTAAACTGACAGAGGAGAGAAGAGAAACTCTTCCAGTTTCAAATATTAGCATACAGTGATGCCATGGGAGGAATAGAGCACTCAGGAGATGGACATGTCATCTAACAGATCCTTTTCATCTTCTTGTGCTAAAGAGGCAAAATCAGAGAAGGAGAGGAAGTGGAACTAAGGTGAGGCTGAAGAAGGGAAGATAAGCAAGAAAAAAAGGGGAGGGAATGGGAGGCAGTGACAAAAGAATAAGGAAGCTGAAGTGGAAAGAGAGGGAGGAAGGAACAGACAGGCATAAAGAACAAGAAAAGGGCAAAGCACATACAAAAGAGACACTTTTAAATTCTATGTGTACTGCAGGACAAGAAGTCTGAATAGATGTTATCCAGCTTTGAGTCTTGGTTGCTCTGAGGGCCATTGTTGAAAAAATCAGAACTAAAGAACACACATGACTGTTAACAGTAACTACAAGGAAGAAAAGAAAACACAAGATAGAATTGTATCTAATAAAGCTGAGAAAAGTAAATTAATCAGTAAAAGGGTAACTCTATTCATTATCAAGTAATTAAGTGTGGGTGGCAGTTATTATGGGAAACACAATCTTGTATGTGAAAGACCTATGTTGTACTTTGGCTTTGTTAAAATCTTTACCAGATAAACCTCTCAACCTTTCTCTGCATCAGTTCTACAAGTTTTTTTAAAAAAAGGCTTACTACTCATAGAGGGATGGAAAGACTAAGTGACTGCTTCTTAAAAGGCATGGAAATCCTCCAGTGGCCACAGCTAAAAGAGTATAAAGCATTAATTAAGGTACTGGCAAACAGACCAA
Source organism: Machaerirhynchus nigripectus (assembly GCA_013397975.1). Lineage (NCBI taxonomy): Eukaryota > Metazoa > Chordata > Aves > Passeriformes > Dicruridae > Machaerirhynchus > Machaerirhynchus nigripectus. The sequence continues at coordinate 487,952 of VZRQ01001306.1, forward strand.
TGAGGAATGAGAAGCAGTACCAATAAAATAAATACAACATTTTCACATACAATTTTTAAAAATTATTCATATGTGTAACTGTCAATTAACATTTCCTGGGTTGCAACAGTCAACTTTTTTCTTCTTTTTCGTAATTCAGTTGCCTATTTCTCCTAATTTTCTTTAACAAATAATACAGAATACCAACATTTTAGTGGTGTTCTTATCGTGCAAGACAAAAACTGTAAAATCACCTGACAGCACCTGGGAAAAAAACCTGACAGAAACTTTGCATGACTCATGATTATAGATAGCAGACTACACTGAACTTAAAGTATGATCTCTTCACTACAGCAACCTGACACTACATGTATAATACCTTGCAAAAGCTGATATCAGAGCTTCTGTTTATTTGTTTTCTTTCTAATGTTCTTTATGTTTAAGCAACAAAGGCTGTTTGACAAGATGTTTAATTAAATAGCCCTTGCACTTGGGTTCTACAGCAAAAGTTCAAAGATCTTAAAAGGCAAATTCAGACCGAAAAGCTAAGGCTCTATAAAGTCTCTAAAATAGGTCAGACAGCAACAGAACCCATCCTTTTCTGAAATCCTCCACAGACAAGCCAATGGTGGGCAATGTTTAATTTTAAGAACAGTAAAGCAATTTCAATCTGTCCATATGGTTAATATTTCACCTGCTTAGAAGGTGGAGTGCTAAGGGATTACTTTGAGAAAGAACAGAAAAGAAATTAGGAACAATATTATTAAAGATGCTCAAGGTTCTTTCTTTGGCCTCTACCCAAATATCTTCATTTAATCTGGATGTAAGAATGGTATGCATGAACAAACTAGTGGTGGTAAACTAGAACAGAAACCAAATTACCCGTACTACCAAGAGCAACTATGTTTTACCAAAATTTGAGAAACTGTTTGTCAAATATAACTGACAGTATCAGTTACATATATATTGACACATATACATCAATATATGTGAGCATGTAGTTTGACAATGCATGTAACTAGTTTTTCTTTCAAAATCTCAGAACTGAATTATTTAAAAATTGCTATGTACTTCATAATTTCAATGAGTTTGTTTTAGTTAATGGGATTTTCATTTTTTTAAAAATAATGTCTAAAACTGCCCGTCCCGCCCCACTCTCTCCCCTGGATCATATATACCTTCTGAGAACATACCTTCTTAGCTGACTGCTTGCTTAACAGCTGCTTTAGGACTACAGAACAAGCACAGCAATGGAAGACTAAACCAATTTTCCCAAAGCAGAAAATGATATCTAATTATTTTGAATTTCAGCATTTTTTAGCACTGACTTTGCTACGGAAAAGACATTCATTTAGGATTAGTGATTCCCCATGCAAAGTCCAGTATATGAACTTTTGTGAGTTAGTCTTCTTTTGGACCTATAAAATATCCATAGTCTTCCAGCTGGCTTTAGTTTTGACTTTGTTCTGTGTTATTTTATTTTTTTTTAAATTTCTCATAGCTGTGAGTGGCACCAGAGAGTCTGGCAGCTAAGACGTTGCCTATGAGCTACTGACTAATCTACTTTTTTCAAGGGAATGATGATAAGAATGGGACTCCTAGGTCTAGACCATTTTTCCTAATTCTGCCAATGTTCTGTTCTGTGCCTCTGCTTCCTTCTTCGTATTGTAAAGACAAGATGTATTTTCCACTTTTACTTTAAGAGAGTACAACTATTTGATCACAAAACAGTTGAAATGTTGAGCTGTTACTCAGAACTGAATCATTACTTGCAAGGAGTCAGTTTATGGCCTCCAAGTTGTAATCAAATGTCCTGTCTTCTGCAGCTGGACCAACGTAAAAGCTGAATGTCCCAGCTCTTCACTGCTAGTGGCATAATGGCTCTCTAGCCCTGTCCTCTTAGAATAATGAGAGTTAACTTGCACATGTTTAGAAGGAGGATTTTTCTAACCTGGTTTGTTTAGAAAGAACCTGGCTAGGGAGCAATTACACATGTAGCTACACTAGCAAATGGATGGGGTAAAGTATTCTCCAGTGGTGGATCATGGAACAGCTGGAAAAGTTAATTCTTCTCTCAGCTTAGCTGGAATTAAACCAGGATTGGAAGACTCACAGTTGAGCGGTTCTTTACAGTAAGAGTAACATCATTCAAATCAATAGAGCCACAAGTCACACACATCTCTTTGAGTAGCATGTGCAGTATCTGACCCAAAACACCTACTGTTTTTGACGAAAATAACTTCTTGTCATGTAAAGACGTGAAGTTAGGTGTTCCCAAAAGAGACAACTTACAGGCTCACTAACCACATGCACGTTGACACCAAATACAGTAACTTAGTTCCCTGAGATAGAAAAAATAAGCCTAAAATCTGAAGCACTCTGAATTCCCATGGAGCAAACACAATCCAGAATGTTCCCCTATGCCATAAAGTTCTTTTGAGGATCAGTTCTAAACATTAAAGAACAACTCCTCTTCTAAAACATTAATCCTATGACAGTCTGATGAGACTGTTGACCAAATTGTCACTAACATATCATTGATAGGTATCTGTTCACCAGAAACTAGATTTACCACATGGAGGCCAGATGATGTTGCCAGGTCTTAATGCCTTTCAGCCATTACTGGCAATGTTGTGCCTCTACCCAAATGTGAAAGGTGGTATTATCAAATTACCTCTGTGGCTTCAGGGTTCCTTGACTTCCTGTGCTCTATTAATGCATCCACTGAACAAAGGCATAAATACTGCATTTTTCTCTTTTTAATTTGCTATTTGGAAACATTATTAGTCAAAATGAAGGTATTACAAATAATCCCACCCACCGTGAAGCACTAATAAACAATTGTTTTCCCCTTGTTTCTCCAGTGGAGCAAACCACGCGCTTTTTCTCAAAAGTTACAAGGAAGAAGCTGTGAGGTTTGCAGGGGGAATTGCTCGTTTGGTTGGCTGCTGGGGTTTTTTTGTTTGGTTAGTTGGTTTTTGTTATTGTTTTGTGGGAAGAGGGGTTTCTATGGATCTTGAACAGAACAGAAAACAGCTGACAATAGTAATTGATTTTGAGTGAATACATCTAACCGACCCCTCAAAAAAGCCTCCATTTAGAAAAAATGTTAAAATATTTTAAAACTTCCATCATGGTGAAGGCACGTTCAGCACAGGTGGATGTCTTGGACCATCCCAAAGCATAAAACTCCAGTTTTGTGCCAGCTATACAAACCTCTTGCACTGTGGTTACTTAATGAACACTTGAACCTGGATTAAGTATTCTGGAATCTGTTGCAACCATTACCTTTCCCTATTGTGTTACTTCTCTTAGTCCTTGCTCATAAGCTTCCTGGTTTTCATCCCCCAAGGGAAAACGGGAGAACAGAGTTACACATGATTCTGTAAAGTTACAAGTATAAAATATTATTTTTACTAGATTATGCTTCTTTAACTACACCACCATAGCAAACCTTTTCCTATGGATATATGTTTCTGCATTTGATATACAATGAGTGTATATGAATGTATGGTGAATTTACTAGCATTGACTGGAATTAGGTGATAAGTTAGGTGGGACACACAAGAACAAAAAACTGTAATTCCTGACTGAGAGTCAGCTATTCCTCAATTCACTGCATGACAGCCTATCGAAAATCCCCTAGTTTGTGATATTCTGGATGATTTGTTTTGTACTTGATACTTTTGATATTCCTGTAGGAGTATCCTGTAGGATGCTCACAACATTTCTTTCAGTTTTTTGCATGTAAAAGCTTAGTCTGAAAGCCTCAAACAACTCCTTGAAAAGTTCTAGTCTATAATGATGAGCTTCATGTAACAATGCCTTTTGCTTAAAGGCATTACCTGTATGCACTTCTACTGTGCTAGTGTTACTAAACATTTCCTTTCAAGTTTCCCTGCCTACCCCTTTTCTGCCTTATAACTGATACTTTCAATAGGGCTATTTTTAAACAAAACATTTTTATTATCATAGATTTAATTAATTTTCCCAAGGTTCCTCTGCATGTATGTTTTGCTAAGTATTTTCCTTTTCTGCCATATACTGAGTTTTCTAGCTTTAATGGAAACAAAATGCACTTTTTGCCTAGAGATCCTGTGGAGATATTCAAAAGCCATCTGGACATGGTCCTGCACAAACAGTTCTTGGTGGGTCTGCTTGGACAGAGGGTTTGGACAAGATGACCTCCCTTCTAACCTTGACCAGTGTGTGATTCTTTGAAATTAGACAGCTAAATTAACAGGGATGCTCAACTATACCTATCATAGGTCTTCATTCACTCATTAAGAAAATCCACAGCCGAGAGCTAATGAAGTCAATATGTGGCAAGTCTGTAACAGCTGCCCTTAGCTTTCACTAGTAAGTGTTCTCATTTAAATGGCATAATATTTGATATACCGTTGTTGAATATAGTAATGGCAAAATTCATGCCTTGGAGGCCACAATGTGACTGAGTTTTAGCCAGATAAACTGAACTGTGACCTAATGGGGTATTACAGGCCTTTACACCTTTCAAATGCATAGGTTACAATCTCAGTCTGTATAAACATCTATGTAATTATATTACAAGCCATTGTTGCATATATTGAGATCATTCCAAAAGATAATTAAAACAAAATCAATACGAGCATGATTCAATGGCCTTTAAAACAAGAAAATACTGATTTCAGTCAGTCTTCTTGTCTGTAAGAGACAAAAAGTTACATTCCATGCTTGAGATAGTGTGATTATGCCTAATTATTAATTACATTTAGTAACCAGCAGATTTCTAATATATTAAAAATTATGCATTTTTTATATGTATTCCTTTACAAATCAAATTTCTTCAGCCCTCTAGATCAGTAGCATTCAGAATCCAGGAATCTAAAATATGATGCAATATGCACATAATGCCAGTACATATCTCTCTAGATATCTCTCATGTATCCGTCCTAATTATCTATCATATGTAAAATCTATAAATACATAACCATACATTTATATCTTACAAACATCATAGATATCTACTAATATATAGTATAAATATGATGGATATATCCTTATATGTAAATTTTACACTGGTAGTGGAAAAAATGGATTCTGTTCTGTTTGAATTGGTGTAACACTTAGCCTTTACAAAATAGATGCCTGAAAGAACCTTGAAACAATTAAAGAGATCCATTCCATGTATCTCCAAACAAGAATAAAAAGATTTCATTATCAAAGTATAAACTTTTTAGTTCTCTTTCGCTAGGACTGCTTTACAATTCAGTACATTTTTCTGTGAAAATCCATATTTAGAGCATTTAAGAAAATATTTATGAGCACAGAAGGTGAAATTTTCCATAGAATCACATAAAGCTAATTTACTTCTTTCACACAAAGTACAGAAATCTGGAGAGGAATTAAGAAATAGAGTCAGAATTTTTCAGAGCAGATATAAATCCCACATTTTCAATAAAGTTCTAAGTATGCTACCACTGCCTAAGAAAGTAAAGCAATGAATCAGCAACTAACATTTTCAAAGTTTTTTAGGCATGTCCACTTCAATAACTGGATGAATTCTAGACGATGCAGAGCTCCCACAAAGTCAGTAGCAATGACGAGAATGCAAAAGTATGTAGTCTTAGGTTATTAATCAGAAGTAGTCTTACAAAATGTAAAAAATCACTTTGGAACTCAACAGATTATGAAATTTTTCAGATAAGCAACTATATCTATATTTATGACCATACTCATAAAGCAAGCCTGCCCGGTTTTCTGTTTTTCTTTTGTTTCTTTGTCTGTTTCAACTAACCTGCATGCAACACTTTATTTAAAGCAATGTTTCAGAAATGGCCTTATAAAAAGGATTTTCCTGTTTATACATTACACTGTAAGGATACTTTCCAATATAACCATGATCCAGTATAACCACAACCTGCATTTCATCTATACCTTTTCAGCTTTCTTTCTAAAGAAGGAAAGAAAAGATGATGGAGCTGCTGACTTGCATCTTAGTTTCCCAAGTCAAATAGTAGCCCTTGAAAACTTGCCAGCTGCCTTTGATGGCCAGATCACGCTTGCAGGTAGCTAACCTCAGTATTTGCAGTATTTAAGGCATTTCCTACAATAAACGTAAGCAAGTACAAATAAATACTATGGTATGAAGGCACCTGTATTTTTTTAGCTTAGGAAAAAATGAATATTTTATTTTGCCAACACCATCATTAGGCTTCAACATGCCAGACTAAATTCACTTCATATCCTTCTACCTCTTTGGGTGCGCCATCACTACATCCATACATCAACAACAAAAATATCAGTTAACTGAGTTTGAAAACATGCTTTGCTTTATTTCCTACCTGAAGAATGTAGCCTCGAACATAGTCTCGAAGTGTCCAGCCTAAGCCATGTAAAATATGCAACACCTCCTCTTGCTTCAGTACACTGAAGAGTCGGTCAAGCAGGATCTTCAGTCTCACAGGCACAGCCTGAGTACCGTAGAGCATCAGGCTGCTGATGTCAAACACAACATTGGACTGCACAATCTCCACTTGGGTTGGGTGGTAGAGGTGCTGAGTACTAAGTTTGTCCAAGGCTGAAAGAAAAGGGGTCAAGTATAAAGAAAGAGCAAAGAAAAGACAAGAAAACAACTGCAAAGAGTCATGGATACACATCACATTTGGCAGATGCACTTATTTTCCCGGGAAATATCACCTGGATGATTCATAGAAATGTAGAATCACAAAATAGTTTGTTTTGGAAGGGACCTTTAAAGGCCATCTGGTTCAACCCCTGCCATGGGCATGGACATCCTCAACTAGATCAGGTTGCTCAAAGCCTTAGACAACCTGATCTTGAATATTTTCATGGATGGGGCATCTACAGTCTCATTGGACAACCTACTCCAGTGCCTCAACATTTTCATAAAAAACTTCTCCTTTATATCTATTATCTAGATCTACTCTCTTCTTTTCAGCTTAAAGCCATTACCCCTTGTCCAATCACTACATGTCCTTGTCCAAAGTCCCTTCTCAGCCTTTTCATAGGCCCCCTTTCAGTACTGAAAGCCTACAAGGTCACTAAAGAGCCTTGCCCAAGCTTTTTTTCTATTCTTTCCCAGGCTGATGGATCCCAGCTCTCCCAGCTTTCCCTCACAGGACAGGGGCTCCATCCCTCTGATCACCTTGGTGGTCTCCTCTGGACTTGCTCCAACAGGTGCATGTCTTTGCTTTGCTGAGGACCCTAGAGCTGGACACACTACTCCAGGTGAGGTTTCACCAGAGGGGAGCGGAGGGGCAGGATCATCAACCACACCCTGCTGGCTATGCTGCTTTTGATGCAGCCCAAGATATGGTCAGCTTTCTGGACTGCAGGTGCACATTGTCGAGTCATGTTCAGCTTTCCATCTGCTGAAGTTCCCCAGGTCCTTCTCTGAAGGGCTACTCTCAATGAGTTAATCTCACAGTGCGTACTCATGCTTGGGATTACCCTGACCCAGGTGCAGCACCTTGCACTTGGCCTTGCTGACTGAACCTCATGAGGTTGATATGGTTCCACTTCCTCAAGCTTGTCCAGGTCACTCTGTATGGCATCCTGTCTTTCTGGTGTGCCAACTGCAGCACTCAGCTTGGTGTCATCTGCATATTTGCTGCTGGCTCCACTATGTCATTGATGAAGATATTAAACAGTACTGGTCCCAGTAGAGACTCCTGATGGACACCAGTCATCACTAAGGGATCATTTTTTACAGATGCAGTCCAAAACAGCCCTAGTTTCCAAAGGTCACAAGTAATTTTAATTGCTACGGCAGAAGGGTTCTCAGGTGAGACTCAGACACGACAATACTCATAGTTCAAGAGAAATTTATGATTAACTAATGACCAAGACTGAAGCAATGCCAAATTGAATGGGACTGTTAAAGGTTAGATACTTAATGTCTAGAGGAAAAAAATAAAACAGATACTCCCTAAACTGCAGTCTTTTAAACATCTTAAAACTAAGGCCCCGATTTACCAAAAATTTAATCATGAATTCGCTGTTACTTGAGCTGGCTAGTTCTTTTCACCTGGCTTTATGAATTCCATGTTACTCACTGTGATGTGAATAATTTAAAGATAAGGAAAGTTTGCAGGGTGAAGGTAATTCTTATCCCCTTGTGAAGTTAAAAAAAAAGGGAATCGCATATGACATCACACATTTTACTGAGTATCAGTGTTTAAATTTAATTTTATTTCTATTTTATGAACTATGTTGCAGCACCCAAGCTTCTCACTGCTTTTTTAAACAAAATTTCTGAGCATTGAAAATAACGTTACAGGGACTTCCCCTTTACTTGGTTTCTTCTTGTCTTATGGTCACTAGAGAGTTCATGTACTCTTGATAAATTGCTTTCTTACATCCAGAGCGCAAAGGCCCTTATCATTTACTTGCTGGCTTCATTCAGCACATTTACGCCAAGGACTACATTGTCAAAGAGTTCCGGTTTCCTCATACCTCATTTCTTGCAACGGATTTGTCTGATCTTTCCTATTCTAGTGGCTAAGTCAACTTCAAATAAATAGCTTTAAATATTAATTTAACATTCAAACAAGATAAGAAATTGGCAAGCCTAGGGACTTCAGTCCTACGTCTCTCCACAGGACATTTATACTACAGAATGTGAAGAGTGGGATTTTTGCTTCCAAAAGCTCTTCTTCCAAAGTACTTCAGCTATGTAGGCTTCATGGAGTGGGACTAATTTTTTACAAGGTCTAATGAATAAGATTTGATTGAAGCTTAAACAGGTTAAATACTGTCCTGCCTTTTTTTCCCCCCTTTTATATATGACCTTTTCTAAGATGGTTGTTTTGCTAGTACCAGAATAGATGTGTCATCAAAGTTCTCGGCTAGAAAAGCCAAGAAAATTGATATTGCTACTGTGCAGGTTGTGCTGTATGTGTGGTGATAGGTATATATGCGTACCGAGGGATTGGGCAACCATTTAGAAGGAATAAAATAAAGTTAGTTTTTTCCTAATACTAGCATTACTCACAATAGGAATGGTGTTACTAGATTAATGACATAATAATTAAATTATAAAATTAAATATTAATAAATAATTAAATAATATTAGTGTTAATAGATACCCTGTAGGAACATCTCCTACTAGACTACTGAAATCATTGAGCAGATTTGGATCAATGTGAGCTTTTCAATTTCAGTCTTACAGAATGAGAATAGGGTCCAAAGATGTTAACTGGCTTGTCCAAGCTTATGCAAATTCAGACCAGAACCAAGACATGAATAGATGTTTTCTGAATACTTGGTACTTTTTAATGACTGAATCATACTGGATTTCTAATATATCCTAATATTTGTTTTTGTTTCTCTCTTCTTAACAGTAAATACTATGCCTGTAGTGAGGAAAAACAAGTTCTTCCATCTAAAGAAGACTTGTCACGCTGGAGATGTAAAGTTCATTATTCTACTGTTGTCTAAGTGAGAATGACTATAAGACATCTTTATCTAGGGATTATTGGGTGGATTACAGATCTAATAGCTTTTAATTTCTCCAACAATGAGATTACAACACTCTGGGAACATATACTGACATCATGTAATGTGACCACTCTGACGATAATAGCTTTGGAAAGGTTGAGGTGGAATGGAAGGGGGGAAAATAAATAAAGTCTTTTTAAATAACTAAGCACACACTTTGACCAGCTGATAGAAATTTTTGCAATCTAACCTGACCTATTCCATTCAACTGCAATATTCATTTTTTAGCAGCATTATCTATAGACATCTGCTTCTCAACACACACACACACACACATACACACACACAAAAATACTAATTAGTGTGATATTGGAATGACATTCCAAGTGACAATGACATTATCTCCAGCTTTGATTTGTGGTCTTAGTATGCACATTACATAATAAACAAGCAGTGAATTTTATCCTTTTCAAGTACAAGACAGGATATGCAGTAAAATGTGGAATTTCTAACACGACAAAACATACATTATTGCATGGGTGCCTAAGAACACTTGCAACATAAAGACAAACCTCATGCTACATGAAAATAAGAGTGTTGTAAATGAAGAGAAAAGAAACACAGTTGTGTTCAGCTGTATTGTAAGAATCTGAAATTCTTTCTGAACACTGACAATTGATACCCCTTCAAACCGTCAGAAGAACGAAAATCCTCACTCTAATTTGTAATTTAAAAAAATTTTCCTGTTTCGTTGAAAGACATTGCTGAGGATGTAGCTGACACAGAGAATTTTTGTAGTATTTCTCATTTCTCCTCTGGTACCCTTAGTGAACTAATGCCAGTGTACTAGGTGGATTCAAGATGCCATTTATGTTGATAGACAGATACTTTACCAGGTAAGAGATAAGGAAGGACCTATCTTGTTGTTGGTTTTCTGTAAAGAAAAGAGTATTGGCCTTAGCCTTCTTGACAAATTTCTGATTCTTGTCAAATCTCGGAGTAAAAACGTCCAGAATTGCCCACATAATTTCATGTGGATAATGAATTCCTCATCACCTTCTGTTCTAAACTACTGGTTTAACTTATATATGGTAATGAACAATGCCCTGTTTTACTGGTGAATACATTCAACAGTATCTGTAGTAGTTCATGATTTCATAAGCCCTTAGGAGGCTTCGAGATTAAATATGCTATACAAAAGAATGTGCTCTATCATACCTGGAAAATGACACAAACAGATGTGTCTTTATTAACAAGTTATCAGTGACTGAGTATCACAAAGCACACACTAAAAGTCCCTAACTGGTGCAGCATGAGGTATTACTCATACTTTTTACAGTGGCAGTGGGATCAAAAGTTCACCCATACATGCTTGTGACGTTTTAGTTGTAACCTGCACAATCTTTTCCAGAACTGTGACTATGATGGGATCAGTTATGTGCTTAAACTAAGAAAGGTTCCTTTTCTTAACAGTGCAATTTAATTCTTATCACTGCCCTGATAGTCAGTCTGATATTACTTAATTCACTATATGTGAAAAGGTATTCTCTGATACAGCAAGAGATCTAACAAATCTTAAAATCACATACTTGCTGAGCAATCAACATTTTCATGGAATGACCTAAAAATACCCTTGTGTTTTACTCTGACAACACTCAGTCAAGTAATGTTTCTGTGGTGAATGCCCAATTTCAAATACTTGTTTCAGAAATTTAAACTGTTAAAAAAGAGGGGCCAAAATGGATTGTATAGAGGACATTAAAGAAGATTGTCTTCAACAATGAAAAACTACTTACTGGATAATTAGTTCAGGAATTAGGAACTTTTCAACACTGTTTTTCCAACTCTGAAGTATCAATTATACACCACAATAACTGAGAATATTTCAGCTGTAAAGGACCTAAAATGACCATCTAATCCAACTGCCTGAGGACTCCAGGGCTGATCATCAGTTAAACCACAGTGAAGGGGTTGTCCAAATGCCTCTGGAACAGGGAGCGTCTCAGGACATTGAGCACCTCTTTAGGAAGTCTGTGGTTTGACCACCCCTCCCTGTAGAGAAGTGTTTCCAATTATCACGCCTGAACCGCCCCCCATGTTGGCTTATTCATTCTTTGCCTTCTTGAATAGTAAATAAAATTCCCCAGATTTTAGAGAGACTCTTCTCAGTATAATCTAAAATGTCAAAAGAGCTTTGAAATTGTTTCAGTGTAAATCTTCCCATTACAGCCTGCAGTATTCTTATTATGCAAGATTTCAGAAAAAAAAACTTTGGATATCTTTGCAATAAATCGATGAACAAACTTATTTGTTCCATTTGTAGTTTGTTTTTCTTTAATGTAGTAAAGTAAGGATGGGAAATGTACCTTATTTATCTTTTACCGGAGTTTTGAGACTGTGTAATTTCAATGAAATTAAGTACAAAGAATATTAAAATAAGGCACAACTTTTTCTTCAGTTTATCAAAATACAGAAAACAAAGAAGATATTTTTCATTTCATCTATACTGTGTCCAGTTCACAGGCTCAGCTCTACAAATTTACACACTGCCCTTAGACCCCTTCCTTCCCAATGTGCAGTGAAAAAGGTCAACCAAATTAAAAGCCATGCCTCTGAGCAGATTCCATTTTTGCTAAGTAAAAGAAATACAAATAAGCAATGATGAATTTTGTACTTTAAAAAGTCTCATATTATTTTTTGAATAGCTACAATAAAAGCATGGCATTTTGCCTTTACTGAATAGAAAAGAATTTTAAATATCCTAGTTTTAATGCAATTCGAGTTGTAAATACACTTACGTCTTGCTAATTTCATCATCCTAGATAAATATTTTATTATTCTGAGAGGGATGAAAAGGTCTGGTGAAACCCTTTCTTTCAGCTGATTTGCCTGGCTGTGTATCTCAGAACACCACAGAGAAGAGTCTATAGATTGCAATTGGGCATTATGGATCTCATTCCACCTCAGTTTTAGTTTTGGGCTCTCCAGTATAACCACTCTGGATTTTCTGGCATACTCTCTAGCCATTTTCCCAACTTGCCAAAGGCGAGTACACACATACAAATGATGATACAAAATTTTACAAATGTCATTTTCTTTCTAGATTACTAGATTTGTTCAAGAACAGGAAGATAAAAAAAAAAATAATATGTAGTCTTTTTTTACACAACAACAAAGAGCTTTCCAGACATTTCTAAAATCTAAATAACTGAGCCACTTTTTGCAGCAGAAGAAACTAAAATGAGAAGACAGATTAAATATATAATACCAACATAAAATGATTCCATAATACTGTTGCAACTTATGTGTGTTGAGTGTGGTAAAACAGATACAGTATTATTAATGGCAATGTTGAGTACCGTAGTTTACTCTTGATTTTAGTGGTGAACATGAACAGCATCACATTTTCAGAGTTCAAGATTTGCTTCTTTTTCATCAACCACAGAAAAAAAAAAAGTAACAAATCCTTAGTAATGATTAAAACGCTGGAGGCACGAGTTACCACAATCATAAGAGGTGGTCTAAGCTCTAGTCTGCCTCAGTATGCAGATTTAATACCACCTCCAACATGGCGCAATGTGTGCATTTTGAAGGTAGAAAAAATTGCTCCTCAAAAATATCATGCTTAGAAGGTGACTAAGGACAAGAAAAATTGTCAGTATCTACAGGACAACTCAAATATTTTTGTGGTGTAGGAAATTATCCCATTCACCCCTGAAACAAGAGAGTGGGGGACATGAATACTTATATGAGTGGGTGAACATCCTGAATCAGTCTGAGTACAAATTTCACCTACAACATAGCATCCTTTGGTAATCTCTTTTTCATGTCTCTCCATCGTTTTCACAACTTATTCCATAAAGAAGATAAATGGTCACTAAGACAAAAGATCATGGAAAGAGAGTAAGTAGAGAAATTCTGATTCACAGGCAAAACCTTTTCGTTATGCATTTTATTGTATTTAAAAACTAATAATGGAAACCATTTGCTAAATGCACTGAGTCTCTGACAGAGGGACACATATTTGATCTGCTAATTTAGAGCTTGCATGTACAGATGTTCACACTTAATAAAAGGATTCTTAATAGCATTTTAAAATTAAACATGTGTTGATAATAGGTGTTCCAAACCCAAACAGCACAGCAACTAAACTGATATATGTTTTCATGCCTCACCATGCCTCATGCTCTAACAAAAAACCCCCCAGCACTTCAGTTGCATGTACACAAAATAAATGTTATTAAAAAAGACTGAATGAAAACTTTCATTAATTTTTCTGTCTATGATCTGATTCCAAGTTAAAACATCTAGAATGCTACTAGGTTTATGTAGCCGAAAGCAGAACCACAGTTTGTTCACAGACGTTGCATACTGTCTGCAATTTTTTTATCCCTTTACAAAACTTTGAACCCCATCCAGCTTTGACACACTGCCTCTTCAGTTAATAACTATCAAGTTTCCCCTTGTCTCCTGTCTACTTTTCTTTGAGGCAATTGCGCACTCAGCACCCCGAGATAATAACACACATCTATAAGATAAAAGCATCGGCATTAATGTAATTGTCTGCCTTTCTCTCTTTAGCCTAATCTTTTTTTTCCTTCAGTTTTGACTGCCTCTGTGACACCTG